>JAMKCH010067381.1:0-26866 GCA_023653785.1 Ophioderma brevispina | reverse complement strand
CAATACTTTGTATTTTATCATATGTGAGCATGGTGTGTCTACCCAAGGAATTGGTTGTAAACATTGCCTACAACAACACATCATAAATTTTAGAGCTTCATTCCTAGCTGTGTGGTAACGAATGCGAACTTTATATTCACTATAGTCAGCATTTCCCTGAGCTGCTTTCACTGAAACTATTCATGGATCTGGTTTGCGCTTTCTTTGAGTATTCCTAGGGTTATGGCTTTGACTATTGATGGGGACTGATACTATCCCCTCAATTCATACATCCGCCTACAAAAAAGTAAAGGCTATTCCACTTATACATGGAATCTATAGAGTGTCGAGTGTTGGCCAGTATTGTAGAACGCTCGGTCATGGTGTATTTAAAGTGACATAATAGTTAGAGAACGTTCATGTGACCGTACAGTTGAGTATATAAGCGTATATACACAATTGTTCGGCTGAAAATGATAGGATTACGGCTGCTGGACATCAAAATGCTTATCAGATTCATTTGTTGGTCTCTGCCTGGTAACCGTCAGACACCACCCATTCACTGTCATTTTTGTGCATATTAATATGTCTTTGCATATTTGTCTGATTGGCTCCTTTCCAAAAAAGGTGAACATATCGAGTTGCATGACCATTAAAATGGCTTAAAAAGATTGGGACAAGGACAGCTATGCACGATCTGACCTTTATGACCACTACCTAAACCCCATTTGGTAAATATTTCTTGCTAACTTATATTGAATTCTAACTTAAAATTCCGTAATGCAAACTACACGCCTGGCACCAAAAGTATCTCGCGGTCTTTCGATCAGTACTGTGCCAAAGTCAGGCCATTTTAACGGTTTTCGAAATATACATTTTGTACCAGGTCTGCTTTAATTTAACACCTCGCTTGTGAAAAAGCGTGCAAAAATGGCTGTGATAGAGAGTCTGCCCGAACAGAACAAATCCACCAAAACAAAAGTGATTTTTTTTAATTTTTCAATGGTCCCTGTGTGGTAAACGCAATAATACGTGTTATTGATTGACACAAAGATGTTTTCCAACTGAATGAGCGAGAAGGCCTATTGGACAAAGAGGGAGTGTGGTGTGAGGGGGTCGGGGCCGACAAGGGGGAGGAAACTAAATGATTGGTCCCGATGAAAAAAAAATTATGTAAAAATATTTGTAACCTTTGTAGAATATTCTTATATCTTTAGATTAAACAAATTTATTTACTTCTCAGACCCCCCAAAAAAAGGTCAAAATATACGAGATTATGATTTCATTTTCAACAGGTATGGCCCTTTTTGAGGGCTCCCAAATTGCCGGTGTTACCAATTTAGGGAACATCCCAAGTTGTACATAAACATGTTAACAGTGTTGATTCACAAAACACGGATCCAGAAAAACGAGGATAGTCAAAGAACTTTCTTGCTTGTCGCAAATTGCATATGAAGACAATTGTTCCAAAAAAAGTCTGACCTTTGACCTTTGGCCAACTAAGGTGTATCATTAAATTGAAACCTGTTTTTTGTGTGTATTTTCAATATCTTTTGTTTTGCCTTAGTTAATAGTTAAAAACGAGTTCAGTACAACCTGAAGAATTCTAAAACAGTTCAAAATAGAATTGCACTTGTTGTTGCCTTAATCAACCTTAATCATTTTTCCGACAGATATCAGAATTTGCCACTTGTCCTCTGAATTCAGCTTAAGGTGTGAAACGTAATGTTTAAAAAACCATCGCACCTTTGATAGCTGTCAATACACAACCATAGAAGACATTTGATATCACATTGTGCGTGGATAGCGTGAACATTCAGCTGGAATGAGGCATCATCAATTGCCAGTATCTGTCCTAAGATCCCTTGGTGGTTGATTTAACAGCCACTGATCAAAAGGCTGTCTGCGGGCAGCATCTCCGGGCATGATGGCGCGTACTGTAATCTTTAAGTCCAACCTGGAATTCGGTTGAATTTAGGACTGATTCAGATGCAGAGGGTTACGGCGACTTCTGATCCTTGGATTTATCTGATAACGTTCCTAACCTTGTTATGTTGGCCAAGGATCTTGCGGTGGCGTGGTCTTTCACATGCCTCTGGGTTCTTTTTCGAAATTTCCAGGATTGTTAACTTAAGTCCACTTGATATTATACCAATCTATTAGATTGGGTTTCTGCCAGTTGAGGGATCTTATTCGAATCAGCCGTTAACTCTTCATGGGGGCTTTGTTTTTTGCCAGATACTTCTGGGCCATGAAGGTCCATGAGCTACTGACATTGGGGAGCCATTGCTGTGCTCTCCCTCCTCGCATAACCCTAGCCTGAGCATTGTCTATCTCATTGTGGCATTTTATTACCATTTATCCACCAGTGTTTAAAGCAAATTTTGTTATCCCACTTATTATTTGGCGCTTTGATAACCAATCAATAGAATCTTGTACACATGCAAATTTGAGGGCGTTTTTGTTTACATGAGTGCTGATATTGATTGCCTGAACCAAATTGAGTACTTTTTCAAAATTCCTGTGAAAGCTAGTTTAAATGGTAACTTTTGAATTAAACTCCATTTAACAATTTTTAAGAGCCTCTCTCTGCACAGTTTGAAGAAACAATCAGAATATTTGGGGAACAATCATTTAGACTCACAACGACACTGCAATGCCCATTGAAAAAAATCCCAAACGTGCAAACTTTTGGGTTTGGGGGTTGTGCGTCTTTCGGTCGGGGTTCTATCTCAGCATTTCCAGCACCTTTTTTTTACAACCCAGGTACTAAATGAAAAGAGCAAGACAATAGAAATAAATTGTATATTTCGCAACTTTTCAAAAATGGTAAGGGACTTTCGCACAGTACTGATCGAAAAACATTCCGAATACTTGTGCCAGTGTATTCATTCCTCATTGATCACTCGTTTATCGTAATGAGATGACGCTATCCGTCCGCCATAGCGGTAAAACATCTTATACTTGCAGAGCCATATCATTACTTAGCATAACCTAACAGGGGAGGAAAGGGGTAAAAGGAGGGAACTAAGAAGATTTTCACCTCGTGGGGTGTCGAATCGAATCGGGACCCAAGCCACAGTCCCCATGATCAGTGCGGGCAAGTTTTTGAGGGTGGTCGCTGGCCCGGCCAGCGAGTTCGTGCCCATATGGGTGTTCGTATGATTACGTCATTGCATGATTTGCTACTCAGTACATTTTGTAAGCCTCAGTGGGTGGTATATGGAGTGGTTAAGGGATACAGCAATGGGCCTAGTAAGCTCCCTTGGGAATACCACAGGACATTTTTGGGAACTGTAGAAACACACAAGTGGTTGTTTATTTGAAAGGGAGGATTTTTCACCGGGGTTTATTCCCATTAACTCAACTAGAACAAAACCTATCGCGTTCACACTGTCGAGCTTTTTCAAGTCTAATAACAGCATACCAACATATTACCCTGGGAGATTTGTGATGATAGTCTTAGTTCCTGAGACAGTTAATATATACAGATCCTTCCGAAACCGATTGATATTGATCAAAATAAATTCCTTGCTTGAAAGATACTGCCTAACTTGGCTATAAACACATTTCTTAAGTACATTGGACATGCACCTAAGAATGCTTACTGGCCGATAATTGCCTAATTCAAGTCTGCTCTTCTTTACAGAGAATGGTCACTTTAAAGCAGACGTAGTTTCTCTGGCAAGTTTTTGGAAAATTTTGAAGGTGCTCGTCTTTCAGAATTTGGGCGTCCATTCATTCAGCCGGTCCGTGCCGTTATGGATTCAAATTTTCGTTTACATAAAATCCTCACAACTTTCCTTGACGTCAAACTCGTTAGGGGTAACGCCTTGTCCCGGTAAAACTGCCTAAATGTACTTGCGCTTGTGCATTACGTCTTTAAAGCACGGGTAGTTTTCTCACCATGGACAGAGCAATGGAGGCAAAGAAATGTATCAACAGACGACAAAGTATCGTAACACAAATTGCCAGCAATGTTTAAAACAATCTTGGTCTATTTTTTAGACTTATCACCGAGCACGGGGCGTTTAAGACGACCAGTCCAGAGTCTTTGGGTTCACATGCTATCCGCGAGTTCGGATTGAACATAGGAAGCTTTTGCTTGTGCTTATTACTGTTCTAATAGCTTAGAATTATAAGCAGCGTTAAGTAAAGCAAGAACTGACGACTCCATTTATACCAAAATCATAGCGAATTTCGTTAGGTGGTATTTTATGCTTGATCCAAAGACAGCGGCGGCTCCAGCATATTTGGGGGCGAATGGGGAGTCAAAAATGGGAGGTCATAAGATGGCTATTGTCGTTTTCAGAACGTTTATTTTTTTTATAACTTAATCTTGCTGATTTGGGAGGGGGAGCCAACAGGCCTGGGGGAAGGAAATATCGGGGGGGGGGGGGGGGTACACTTTTTCCTTCCACATCTTGTGTCGCCAGTGTCCCAAGATGGCAGAAATAGCTAAATAACCTCATATAGAAGGTTGCTGAATAGAAACATGGCATAACCAGTGGGGGGACCGGGGGGCAAGCTGCCCCCCCGGCCACCAAAAAATCGGGGAAAATCGGGAAGGGGAGCTAAAAAAATGGGAAGGAAAAAAGGAGAAGAGAGAAAAAGAGAAAGAAAATAGGGAAAGAGCAAGAAGAAAGGGGAAAAAGAAGAGGAAAGAAAGAAAAAGAAAGAGGGAAGAAAGGGAAAGGGAGGTGAGTTGCCCCAGCTGGTCTACTCGGCGAGACAGCGAGCCGGAAAAAATGGCGCTGAAAAATCGGAAACTTCTGAGTCTTGCTCCCCCCCCCCCCCCCCCCCCCCCCGGGGGATAAGGTATGGTTACGCCCCTGAATAGAAAATAAGTTGGTTCAATATCGTGATATCTAGTTAGTTTCCCATTGTAGTAATTATCTCCTGTATAGTTTTAATAAGTGGGTATACTCTTTAGCTTGCCCTCCAGAAAGAGCCCATTGCTATCCACAAACCACTGACCACCTCGCCTGGAAAGAGAACACATGACGATACGCCTGCCTGTGGCCTGCTTTCTTCGTCTGATCAGTGCACAGCATCTTGTCGGGATTGGACAGCTCGTAGAACTCAAGCTGGGACTTTGAGTGAGAGATAGTCGGGGACTTCCACGCCTTGAGAGTGAAGAACACACTGGTGACATTGGCTGGTATGCTTGGCAGTTCAACATGTATAATATTTGATGTCCACGCATGTTGACGTCATCCATGAGACGCCCGAAGAGATGATCACCAGCGGGTTTCTTTGTGAATAATCCGCTACTTCTAAGAAGCTTTTCCAGAGAACACAGCAGAGAGATGCTCACGGTAGTCTCTGCCCTTGTCGGATATCCCAGTAGAGGTCGAAGACAACTTTGTTCAGGTTTGCTGGCACAGCATAAAGGAGCACCATAAGATGGACGGTGGAGCTGGTTTGACATTGTAAGTCGCCAACGTGGCTTCCTTGTGTCAAGTGGCAAAGCCTAATGAGGAAAGGTAAGTGAAAACAATGCAAACATCATAAAGTTGTTAGAATTGATAAGCCTCTTGACATTCCGTTAAATTCACCCACATAAAATAATAACTTTTCTCCATGGGAAGCAAGTAATATGAGTGTTATAAACTATGCGCACATATTATAGTGTAAGTAAAAAAAAAATAAGTTTGTCCTCAGAAGAAATGTGAAAAAAAAAAATTCGCAATAGCGAAATGCGTTTTTTTCTTTTTAGAAAAATGCTAATGCGAATGCGGGTTTTTTTCACTTTTGACCCATTTGTTTTTCGTTGGTCGTGGCGGATTTTTTATGTTAAGGGAGCAAAACCTAAAAAAAAATTGCTGACATAAAACCAATTTTACACAAAAATGCGCCGTCTTCTGATACAAACTTGGTTTTTTTCTTGGCTAATCACCTTTAATACAGTTATTAATAGACGGGATTGTGTTTTGGATTCCAAAAATAGTTTTGGTATCAATGAATAAATAATAAAAATCTATGAAATCTTTTCATGAAACGTTGGAGAGATAAGGGGGGGGGGGGAAAAAATTTGACAGGGTAAAAATAATAGGGTTCAAATCGTGTTACCATAGTATACCATTTTGTTTAGCTTGACTAGGCTTTTGAAAAATAAGTAGAGGTTCCTATTGAGGAGTGTTACCAAATGTCTGCTAGTTCCGTGTTACCAGGTACCAAGTGCATCGCAAATCAAGGAGGACGTGGAGCCAGAATCAAGGTAGACCGTTAAGATAAATTACTTTTGATTTGCAATTGTGTTCAACATGGCTAAGAAAATGATGCTCCGTGGACAAGTCTGTTTCCTGAATTATAAATCTTGAGAAACACTCAACCAAATGAACAAAAAAAATTCAGGTAAGATGCTCTTAAAATTAAAATCCACATATATCCAAATTACAGAAAGTGAAACATATCGCTTTCATTTTGGGAAAGTTTTTGGGGTCACCTGTAGTTGCAAGAGTTGAGCGATACTGAAAATGAGTTTACCTTCATTTCCTTCGGGGTAATTGTAAACCAAGAACGTTGTTTGTCTGGCGTTACTTTTAGGAATTCTTGAACCAGTTGCTTCACCTTGTAGATGGTAAAAGCCGGTTGTAGTCAAGCTGGGCAGCTTCACCATTGAGTCGTATCACACAAGTGATTTTCCCCGTGGACGGCACCGCGCCGAAGCAGAGGCCGTTCTACCTTCTTGACGTGCCTCGGGAAACAAAATTTCCAATAGTGCTAAAGCATTTTCTCAAATTTAAGGCCGAGCTGGCGGACAGGGCCATCACACTGTGAACATCGCTTGGTTTCTAGCCAAGTGTGATGTGACGCCCATTAAGATAAGATTGAGAACTCATAAAGTTGGTGAATTAGTGAGAATACGTTCATTATAAACACTCATAACTGTCATCTGAGCATTGCTATAGTGTCCGATGAGAGAAAAAAATTAGGTTGGGTTCTTCTCGGTCACCCTAAAGTGAAAGATGAACCATTGAATTAATCAAGGTCGTTTTCAGTACTCTAACAAAATGCCGTCTTTCTTTGTGTATTTCAGTGTACAAAATGTAAAAAAAATAAAAAAAATAAAAAAAATAAAAAAAATAAAACACTTTATAAAAAAAAAGAACTGTTGCCCGGTTAGAAAGACGCGAGCCATTTTGTGTCCTGCTTGCACGTTAAAGGTCCATGGTCTATATAGCCTCGTCCCGAGAACCCAGATTTTAGTGTGGTCAAAATTTTGGTATGCAAAGAAGCTACTATTTTCTCATTGTGGCAATTTAGGGCTAAAAGATGTTTGGTTTGATGTTATGAATGAAAATGTGGTTACATTTTGGACGACCTTACAGTACTCGATAGGCTTCATCATGTTTTAGCTCTTCACATCAAAACCGGATTGAAATATCGGAACTTGACTGGGATTTGGTTCATGGTCATTCATAAGATGAAACACTTGGGTCTGCTCAAAACAATGGGTGCGGGAATGGTGCGCATATAATGCAATGGCGAACACATAAGATGATAGATCATAATTTAACAAATAATTGAAATGAAAGTTCATGCGTTATAAAACATATAAGCCAATGAGCTCTACGAATTTCTCCACTTAACATACATTTATGGCAACTTTATGGCGCCCTATTTCCTAGTATATGTGACCACGGTATGCCCGAAAAAACTTACACTCACCCTTAAACAATGTAATGTGGATGGTCACAGTCGTCATTCAAGGTGAAAAGACGAAATTATTTCAAACAGCTTTACTACATCACATGTCTTGCATTTCATTGTGACACGAGGTGCTGCACAGAAAAAGGACTTAAATATGTTAAATATGGATTAGAGAGAGAGATCGAGAAAGAGAAAGAGAGAGAAAAAACGCTGGTTTACGAACGAACGATAAAAATGTACATTAGTCACTAGTTTATTGATTACATTGCTATGGTATACAGTATAGTTATCTTTGGGCTTCGTTGTCACAAAGACAATTGCTTGTGACCGGAGAATATGCCGACACACCGGATCCCACGCGTGAGTATTTCTGAGCGAGAAGTACATGTCATGCAGCTATATTAGGCCAATCGATCTAAGGCAAAAAGATGCTCGGATAAAGACTTGGTGACTATATGGCGAAAAACTGATTTCTGCATAGTAAACAGTGATATTATACCTTTCAATTACTGGGGGAATGTCCAAGTCTTAAAGGTGATTGTTCCGATGCCTCTGGGACCCCCTGATTAACCGGAAGTAGTATCAATAACCTGGGGACAGATGATTTACAAGACGGCGTATTGGGAATGGATGGTTGTCACTTAAGACTCCTTGAGGTGGCTGACCTTGACCCATGTGACTTCTCCAATAGTTCAAAATGTCATTAAAGGTATTTTTACGGGTTAACAACTTACAAGGATCAATATTGTTGAGTTTCAAACCTCAATCCAGCAGTCAGGGATTTGACCTTTTCCCCCTATAGGTGACCCCTAGGTCACGGATGGGGTTAACTGTACTTGTTCTGTATTTATGATGCCACGAGAATTATCCCTGACAAATTTCCGCTCCATAGGAGGACATGTTTGTAGATTTGGACCTTTGACTTGATCGTTGACCTTTGGGGTCGAGGACTATCATCGACTTCTTTTACCATTAATGTACATCACTGCAGCAATAACAGGCTTTATCTGTCTTATATAGGCCCCTGAGATATCGCCAATTTGGTCTATTTTTAGCATTTTTTGGGCAAAATTGACCTTTTGACTCCATTAATGACCTTTGATCCCGGTTATAAAAAAAAACCTCGTGGACCAAAAAAATGCATTGGTTCAATGCAAATAAAAAAATTCTACGATGCTTAGTGTGGAGATGAAAAAAAAATGAAAATTTTGACTTTATTGGTTTGACCGGAATGTGACCCCTAAATGCCTGTGATCGTGAAATTGTGGACAACCCAACGACCCTGCATAGGTAAAACAATACATGGTCTAATGGACGTCACTTGTTACGGAAGTTAAGGACTACGGTTTTTAAATTTTTTCACAATTTTTGCCTTTAAAAACCGGAAATGACCCCTTAATGGCCTTTGACTCCTTATCCCTGAACACCCTTATATGAAGCAAGGGTCAGTGTTCCTCTGACTAGTTTGTTTCTATCGGCGTTAATCCTGTAGAAGAAGATAATTTTGACAATTAAATTACACTCAACAAAGATGTCGGGATTTGACCTTTGCACCTCATATAACGTGACCCCGGGTCACGAATAGGGTCAACTGAATTTTTCTGTATTAGATATCTCGAGGATATTCATGTCAAATTTCAGTTCAACCGGAGCTTGTTTGTAAATTCTGACCTTTGACCTTGAACTTTGACCTTTGGGGTCGAGACCATCATACCTCGTCTATATACTGTTACATCACTGTAGTATAACGGGGGTGTTATCTGTCTTCTATAGGCTGAGATAAATCCAATTTGTCTTATTTTTAATAATTTTGTGGCAAAATTGACCGGAGACTCCCCCTAATGACCCCAAAGTGACCCTCGACCCATAACTTTTGGCAGGGTCTCAAGCTGCTTCACATGCATGAGTCACGTTACCATTGAATTAAATGTAGGAGGAGTACAGTTTCAAGAAAATCACAATTTTGACCACTGTGACCTAGATGACCCCGATTGGGGCAAAGTCATATGCATGAATGGGATGACTCAGCGGCTTGGCTACAAGTCTAGTCGAATAAGTCAAACCAGACTGAGCTAGACGCCATAATTGAGTGGTTGCCAGAAAGAACTAGACCTGGGACAGATCTAATTTACACGACGGCCGTATTGGAAATGGATGGTGATCCCCTTAATGACCCTTGAGGTGACTTGACACTTGACCCCTGTAACTTCACCAATATGTCACAAATGTCATTAAATGTTATTTTATACGTGTTACAACTTTACAGGATCAATATTATTGAGTTTCAACTCAATCCAAGGCATGTCAGGGATTGACCTTCACCCCTATAAGGTGCCCCTGGGGGCACGGATGGGGTCACCTGTACTTGTTCTGTATTTATGAGGCCACAAGGAGTATCACTGGCATTTCAGCTCATCCGGAGCTTGTTGTAGATTTTGACCCTGACCTTGAACTTGACCTTTGGGGTCGAGACTATAATAGACCCCTTCTACCATAATGTCACATCACTGCAGCAATAACGGCCTTTATCTGTCTTATATAGGCTGAGATATAGCCAAATTTGGTCATTTTTAGCATTTTTAACGTTGACCATTGGACCCCCTAAGACCTTTGGACCCAATATGGAAAAAAAACCTCATAACATTGCAAAATCACGTGTTCCATTTAATTAAAAAAATAGATTATGCTTAATTCTGGAGATAAAAATTCTGAAGTTTTTAGCTAACCGGAAATGACCTTAAAGACCTTGACACCTCAAAATAAAAAATACCTTGCATAATCAGGTAACACGAATGCATATCTGAAGGTTATGTCACTCTCCTATGTTTTACATTGGAAATAAAAATTTTTGAATATTTTGGTTTTGACCGGAAGTTCCCCTTAATGACCCTTTGACCCCCATGACGAGCACAAGTTTGTGAAGGGTCTTAAGCTGCTTCATATGCATGAGTCACGTGCCAATGCACCCGCTGCATCTACCAGATAGCTATTTTTGAAGATTTTGAGATTTTCAATAGACCGAAAGTGCCCCTTAATGACCCCAGCTTGACCTCTAGACCATAACTTTGTGAAGGGTCCTAAGCTGCTCCACGAGTGAGTACATTACCATGCAATGTAATGTAGGAGGAGATACAGTTCAAAGAAAAATCACACTTGACCTGTGACCTTAGATGACCCCGATAGGGTCAAAGTCATATGTCATAAATGGATGGCTCAGCGGTCCATATGGGGCAGTCTGGTAGAACGTCCAAACCAGGACAAAACCAGAAGCATTTGAGGTGTTGCCAGAAGAAAGAAGAAAGAACTAGACCTGGGAAAGATCAATTTACAAGACGGCCGTAGTGGGACTGGATGGTGATCCCCTTACTGACCATTGAAGGTGACTTGACCATTGACCCCTGTAACTTCACCAATATGTCACAAACTTCATTAAATGTATTTTTACGTGTTAACAAACTTACAAGGATCAATATATTGAATTTCAACTCAATCCAAGCATTCAGGGATTTGACCTTTGCACACCTCTAAACGTGACCCCTGGGTTCCGAATAGGGTCAAACTGTACTTTTCTGTATTTACGAGTATCCGGGATTATTCTGTCCAAACTTTCAGTTACAATCGGCAGCTTGTTGTAAACTTTTCGACCTTTGACCTGAACTTTGACCCTTTGGGGTCGAGACTATCATAGACCTCTTCTACTATTAATGGTCAGCACTGTAGTAATAAGGGCTTTATCTGTCCTCTTTAGGCTAGATAAATCCAATTTGGTCTTATTTTAACATTTTTGGCAAAATTGACCTTTTGACCCCTTAATGACCTTTAATCCGGTATAAAAAAAAACTCGTGCTACACACAAAAAACTGCATTGTTCCAATGCAAACAAAAAAATTCTACTATGCTTGTTTGGAGATAAAAATTCTTGAAATTATTTCCTTAAAACCGGGGAAATGACCTTAAATGACTTGCCCTCCAAAACAAACATACCTTACATACACCAGGTAACATGAAGCATATCTGCAAGTTCACGTCCCTGTACTATGTTTGGGTTGTGAGATTTAAACAATGATATTTTGGAATATTTTTGGTTTTTGACCGGAAGTCCCCCGTATGACCTTGACCCCCATTACGAGCCCAGCGTTGGTGAGGGTCTTAAGCTGCTACGTATGTATGCGTCATGTGACAGGCAAGTTGAAAGCGCAGATAGCTATTTTTGAAAATTTTTGAAGATTTTTCACTTACGACCGGACGTGCCCCCTAATGACCCCAGATTGACTCTACGACCCAAACCTTTGTGAAGGTCTAAGCTGCTTCACCATAGGCATGAGTCACGTTACCATGCAATGGAACTGTAGAGGAGATACAGTTTCAAGAAAATCCACACTTTGGACCCTGTGACCCCTGATGACATCGATAGAGGTCAACGTCATATGTCATAAATGGGACGGGTAAGCGGTCATATGTGACAAGTCTGGTCAGACTACGTCAAACCATGACAACAACCAGAAGCAATTTGAAGTGTGGGAGAAGAAGGAAAGAAAAGAACCATCAAAAACAGAACACGACGGCCTGATGGCCGTCCTGTACTAGACCTGGGGACAGATCTAATTACAAGACGGGTATTGGGAATGGATGTGATCCCCTTAATGACCACTTAATGTGGACTTGACCTTGACCCCTGTACCTCACCAATTATGTCACAAATGTCATTAAATGTATTTCCGTGTTAACAACTTCAAGGATCAATATTATGAGTTCAACTCAATCCAAGCATGTCAGGGATTGACCTTTTCACCACTATAAGGTGACCCCTGGGTCACGGCTGGGGTCAACGTTAACTGTTCTGTTGTATGATGCCACGAGAATTATCCCTGACACATTTCAGCTCAACCGGAGCTTGTTTGTAAATTTTGACAATTGACCTTGAACTTGACCTTTGGGGTCGAGACATCATAGACCTATTCTACTATAATGTTACATCACTGTAGTAATAACGGGATTTATCTGTCTCTATAGGGGAGATATAAATCCAATTTGGTTTCTTTAGCATTTTTTGGCAAAATTGACATTTTGACCCCCTTATGACCTTGATCCCGGATAAAAAAAAACCTCGTGTACACAACAAAAATGCTTGTTAAAATCAAACAAAACAATTCTATTAGCTTAGTTCTGGGATAAAAAATTCTTGAAATATTTGCCTTAAAAACCGGAAATGACCTTAAATGAACTTTGACCTCCAAAATAAAAAACTTTGCAACCCCAGGTAACATTGAATGGCAATCTGATTAAGTCACGTACTATGTTTGGGTTTTGAGATTAACAAAAATACAAAACAGATAAAAATATTTTTTTTTGACGGAAGTGACCCTTAATGACCTCGATCCTAACAACTGTGGAAACAGAAGACCCCCCTGCCTGGTAACAATACATGTGATCTAATGACGTCCACTTGTACGTCATTGGAAGGACAGCGATTTTTGAAATTTTTCTTCATTTTTGGCTTCAAAACCGGAAATGACCCCCTTAATGACCTGACCCCTTTCCCTGAACACCCTATATGGAGCAAGGGTTCAGTGGTTCCTCTGGACCAGTTTGGTTGATATCGGCGTAATCTTGTAGAGAAGATAATTGTACATTTAAATACATATTTGACGCCTTGAGCCAGGTCAAAGGTCAGACAGGGGCCAAGGTCATGTGACATGAATGGTCCAAGTCAGCGGTTATTTGATGTAAGTCATAGTCACAATACGTCAAACATTGATCTGAGCTAGACGCAGTGAAGTGTTTGCCAGAAAGAAAGAGAACAAAGAAGAACGCATCAAAAACAGAACAAGACGGCCCTGAAGGCGTCTGGTAGAAAACAGAACGCATCAAAAACAGAACAAGACGGACTGATGGCCGTCTGGAACTAGACCTGGGGAAGATCTAATTTACAAGGACGACGATATGGGAATGGATGGTGTCCCCTAATGCCCTTGAGGTGACTGGACATGGACCCGTACCTTCACCAATATGTCACAAATGTCTTTAAATGCTATTTACGTGTAACAACTTAGAGGATCCCCCAATATTATTGAGTTTTAAATCATCCAAGAATGTCATTCTTGGATTTGAACTTTTCACCTATAAGGTGACCACCTGGGTCAGGAGGCGTCAAATGTATGTTCTGTATGTATGATGCCACACGGATTATCCCTGACAAATTCAGCTCAATCGAGCTTGTTTGTAGATTTTGACCTTTGACCTGGGGTCGAGACTAGCGTAGACTCTATTACATTAATGGTACATCCACTGCAGCAAATACCCGCTTTATCTGTCTTCTATAGCGAGATATAGCCACTTTGGTCTTATTTAGCATTTTTTTCCAAATTGACTTTTGACTCCCTTAATGACTTATCCCGTTATAAAAAAACCTCGTTACACAACAAAAATGCATGGTTTCAATTCAAACAAAAAAATCTCTTACTAAGCTTAGTTCTGGAGATAAAATTCTTGACATTATTTACCTTAAAACTGGAAATGACCTTTAATGACCTTTGACCTCCAACAAAAAATACTTGCATAACCAGTTAACATGGAACGCAAATCTCAAAGTTCGTTACTGTACTGGGTTTTTAGATAAAAAAAATTTGAAAATTTGGAATATTTTTGGTTTTGGACGGAGTGACCCCTTAATGACCTTTGATCTGAAATTGTGGCAAACCGAAGACCCTGCCTAGTCTCAATACATGTGCTCTAATGACGTCACTCTGTTCGTAATTTGTAAGGACAGCGATTTTGAATATTTTTCACATTTTTGGCTTTCAAACCGGAATGACCCCCTTAATGACTTTGACCCTTATCACTGAAACAACCCTATATGCAAGCAAAAAAAAAAAAAAAAAAAAAAAAAAAAAAAAAAAAACAAAAAAAAAAATGGTCAGTGGTTCCTCTGAACCAGTTGGTTATCGGCGTAATCCTGTAGAGAAGTAATTTTGCCAATTAATTACACTCAATCCAAGACATGTCAGGGATTTGACCTTTGACACACGATCTATAACGTGACCCCGGGTCACGAATAGGGTCAACTGTACGATATCCCGAGGATTAGTCCTGTCAAATTTCAGTTCAATCGGAGATTGTTTGTAAATTTTGACCTTTGACCTTGAACTTTGACCTTTGGGTCGAGATTATCATAGACCTCGTCTAACATTAATGTTACATCACTGTAGTAATAACGGGCTTTAGTGTCCTCTATAGGGCTAGATAAATCAAATTTGGTTCTTATTTTTAACCATTGTTGGCCAATAATGACTTTTGACCCCTTAGCGAACCTTTGATCTCGGTATTAAAAAAATATCGTATACACAACAAAAAATGATTGTCCAATGCAAATTAAAAAATTCTACTATGCTAGTTTGGGAGATAAAAATTTTGAAATTATTTACCTTAAACCGGAAATGACTAAATGACCTTTGACCTCCCAAAATAAAATACCTTGAGAAGCCAGGTAACATGAAAGCATATCTGCAAGTTAAGTTATTATACTATGTTGGGTTTGAGATAAAATTTTTTGAATATTTTTAATATTTTTGGTTTTTGACCGGAAGTTCCCTTTAATGACCTTTGACCCATGCCGAGCACAACATTTGTGAAGGGTCTGAAGCTGCTTCGTATGTATGAATCACGTGAGGCATGCAACCGTTGCTATCCCAGATATTTTGAAATTTGTGAAGATTTTTCACATGAGTAGTGATCCGGAAGTGCCCCTTAATGACCCCAAATTGACCTCTCGACCATAACTTTGTGAAGGGGCCCAAGCTGCTTCATATCACTGAGCACGTTACCGTGCAAGTAAACGGTAGGCGGAGCTACATTTAAGGAAAATCACAGTTTGACCCTGTGACCCGTAGAGACCCGGACAGGGGTCAAAGTCTATGTCATAAATGGGATGCATCAGCGTCATTTGGTGCAAGTCGGGGCGTATAGGCCAAAGCATTGTGAGCTGAGACGAATTTAATGGCCGTGTTGCCAGACCGACGAAGCCTCCGCCGCACGAACGACCCATCCCCCCCCAGACACAGACGGCCTTGAGCCGTCTTGTACAGAAAGAAAGAAAACTAGACTTCGTGCTCTTGCAAGAGCATCGTCCCGTTAGGCGGGGAAGAATACCCTAGATGACCCAGATTGACCTCTTACCCATTAATTTTGTAACTTCCTCACGTCCCTTCATGGCATAAGTCACCCGCTCATGTCATCGTCCGAGTGGTGCTTGCCATGTCACATAATTGACGTCTTTTGGCCCTTTGAACTTTCCAGACCTAAACCATGGGTCAAGTGATGAAGTTCATAAATTGACTTTTATTGACCGCTCATCAGGTCCTATGAGATGAGCTAACAGATTTTCTATTTAGGTTGTTTAAATTTACAACAGTGTATATATTGCCCCCGTGACATACGATGACCCCATATTTGACCTCTTGACCCATACTTTTGTAAAGAGTTCAAGCTAATTCATATGCATGACTACACACAGTTCAGTTTACTTAATCTGTAGGAGGAGTAGTGATTTGAAGTGTACGAATTTGAAGTATTTGACCTTTGACCCCTAAAACGTGGGTCAAGTGATGAAGTCATGATGGACTTTTATTACCTTCATCACTGCCTATGAGCTGAGCTAAACCGATTTTTCATTTGACTTGTTTTAAATTTTATACACGTAAATACTTGACCCCTGTGACCCTAAGTGACCTTTGACCCCAAACAATGCATAACTTTGAACGTTCAACAACCCATGTTTGACCAATTTGGTTTAAAATCGATCAAGTATGTGGAGGGGAGGGCCAATTGTCAGAAAGAAGAAGAAGACTAGACTTAGTGCTCTTGCAAGAGCAGTATAAGTTAGGCGGGAAGAAGAACCCTAGATGACCCCCTATTGACCTATCTAACTCACAATACTTTTGTAAATACCTCAAGTTCAATTAAAGCATAAGTCCACCCGTCTGACATCGGTAGAACGTGTGATTGAAAATGTAAACATAATTTGAAGTATTTTGACTTTGACCACTTAACCATTGGGTCAAGTGATAAAGTCATAAGTGACTTTTATTGACCTCTCATCAAGTTCTATCGATGGGCTAAAAGATTTTCTATGACCTAATTTAATTTTACAAACAGTAAATATTTTGACCTCTGTGACCTTAGATGACCCCCATATTGACCTATTGACCATAATTTTGAAAAGGAGCTCAAGCTAATAATATGCAGCTCACACGATCAGGTTTCTTAATCTGTAGGAGAAGTTGTGATTTGAAGTGTAAGTAATTGGACGATTTGCCCTTGACCCTAAAACCAGGGTCATGGGATGAGGTCATATTGACTTGTTATTGACATCTCATCAAGTCCTATGAGATGAGATAAACGATTTTCATTTGACCTTGTTTTAATGTTCAACCAGTAAATATGTTTGACCCCTGTGACCTCAGGATGACCCATAGTGACCTCTTGACCCATAACTTTTGTAAAGGGTCTCAAAGCTAAGCATATGATGACTCACACGATCAGGTTACATAATCTGTAGGAGGAGTAGTGATTTAAAAATGTAACGTAATTGGAAGTATTTTGACCTTTGACCCCTAAACCATGGGTCAAGTGATGAAGTATGATTGGATTTTATTGACCTCTCAATCAGGGCCTATGAGATGAGCTAAACAGTTTTTCTATTTGACCTGTTTTTAAATTTTACCACACTGTAAATAACTTGAACCCTGTGACCCCTACGTACCCTTTGACCCACCCCAAAACAAAGCATACTTTGAACCCCCCCCCCCCCCCCCCCCCCCCCCCCCCCCCCCCCCCCCCCCCCCCCCCCTTAAAACAAACCCATTTCTTGTGACCAATTTGGTTTAAATTCCGATCAAGTATGTGAGAGAAAGCAAATTGTTCAGAAAGAAGAAGAAGAAAGAAAGGTAAAGAAACAAAGGAAGTTATGGCCGATACCGCCTAATTAAAGAGAAAGCAAACGGTAAGAACAAAGTAGTTGAAGGCGATACCGCCTAACTTAAGAAAGAAAGAACCCATCAAAAACAGAACAAGACGGCCTGCATTTGACTCAGATGAAAGCCGTATTTTTCTCATTACCGTCCTGAAATTTCGCTTCCAATCCAATTCTTGCAAAGATATAAACAAAAAACTGCGTTTTAGTGGTTATAACAATCGATATTAGCAAGTAGTGAATAGACCTTGCAATGTGCATTATCGATTTTATTAACAAAAAACCGCCAAGTTCGGTTCCCACGATACTGATGGTAAGTGTATGCAGGTGCCAGGCTCTCATATCAGGTGGAGAACAAGATACACATAAATCGGAACACCCACCTTAAGGTTGCACATTTTCTTGATATTAATAATATTGTCATATCCAATTTACTTCCATGAATATAGTACATACCATAAATTGACTCCAGCAAATAATGGCTCTTTTATTTCCTTACAATGGCCTATATTCAATTACCTAATTAACTGAATGGGAGCCATTTTAAAAAAAGCTCTGTCGGTGTGCTTTGGCTTTGAGGTGCAATGATTATGTGGTATGCTGTGGTGACTTGGAGCCGAGCCCGCTAAGAATCAGGGGTAAGGCCAACTTTTCACCTGTGCCAAGAATCCCCCGAAAACTTACAGCCCCACAGCTCAGACTCTCTACCATCTGAGCACTGGGAATTTTTACTCAGGGTGAACTTGAACGTTTAATATAGGCTATAACCGTGTAACAACTATACGTTGTAAAGGTATACAGGACAAAAATATAGAGGTCTTCACCTTCGGATGGTTTGAAGACGGCGATCTTGTCGGGAATGGCAAAGTCCATCCACATTTTGGGGACTTTCTAAATATAAAACCGACATGCATGTTGGATATATGCATAAAAGTATGGGTCACACTTGAAATAGCACAAGTACTTGAGGTCGGGTATTAAATGATCTGAATGAGGATACTACGGGAACTAGCACCTTTTGTTATAGGTAGCATGAGTGAGGTGAAACACCTCTATTGGTGTAATTAAACAACAATTTGACCTTATTTGAAATTTATCTTGTAATAATAGACCTCCTTATTTTACCATGTTCTCCCGTCGAAGAATTTTTAGGACTTCAATATGGTTTCTTGGGGGCCTTATAGATGTGTTGTCATGAAATGTATTTGTTTTGCATCGTTCCAAGTGAATTATAAATTACATTTGGCTGCAAGCCCCACCACGCACAGGCATCCATGAAAATAAAAATGATTACAAAAAAGCGCAACCTACAATATTTTTTTTATGTAAATAGCAACATAAGGCCTATAACTCGTTACTACCAAATACACTACATGATTTTTTTTGAAAAGTAAACATTCAAAGGGTTTTTGATACACCAGCAGACTTTGTGACGTGGTTATATTTACATGCAGAATTTACCAGCTCGCGTGCGAATGGCTGCCAATTGGAACCACTGGAACCTGACGGTGAGCTGGAGGGTAATAGTCAATTGATTGTAAATTTATATCTCCTGATTTATATTAAACAGAACACTGTGTGGTTATTGCGACTGACAGCGCGTATTTGAGGCATAAATTGTCTCGATGTGCAACCGAAGCTTCGCTTGCCGGAATCACCCTTTAAGATTATTACAACAAATGTTGAGAGAGAGTCACTGTTGAAAAAGGGACAGGCCGGACAAATTATGACGTGACTGTTTAATATACGGTGTTTCCCCGGGGTGTGTCACACCACACAAACACACACACAAACACACACTGTCCGCAGCACACACACACGCATCCTACAGAACATATCCTTCCGTACGACAACGGGACCACGTCCATATGGTGCGGGACGGTATTGTGTAAATATTACTTTGACGTGAGTAGGCGTATAGGATTTTTTTAAAAAATTCACCTCTTTAATAAATGGGCTGTCCTTTAGGGGGTTTCCAAGTGACGAAATACTACAGTACAGTGCAGGGATAAATTTATGGGATCATGGTATAATACCAAGGAGGATTAAATAAGGAGATGACATTGTGGACGAAAACAGGTGGTCCCTGGACCTTGGATTACAGGGGGCGCTATAAAGAATCGGGTTAGATTTAAGGGGGGAGACACAGCACTAAAAAGTCGAGGCAAAACTCGGGGATAACAAATTATACATAGGCTGTAATTCTTGTAGACTATTTGGACTAAAACGTAAAATAGCTGTATATGAAAGCTGTGAATTTCTGAATTGCCTATAATATAGACTATACGGTGAATTAAGTTCTTTTTACAAAAACAAATCGTATGGAACTAAACTATTTCCTGGGGATTCAATTGAAGGGACCCGAATTGTAACACTCCAAGGGGGGGGGGGGGGCCGGTATAAAAATATATAACCTTGTTTTATAAAAATAGATTAAATAAACCTAAATATTAAAGGAGCTAAATTTGATACTAAGCCATAAGATTGACCTTGAAAATAAAGAAAATAGTTAAAAAAACAAAAAAACTAAATAATTAACATTGTGAAATTATTCAGTGGTACGAAACCCCTCAACTGGGATGGACATTGGTGCAATCGAGGGCGCTTTATATATAGCGAGGTCTTGCAATGCACGTTCGTTCTATCATGGTTAGAAACGGTGAACACGTAACTCTATACAGTGATAAATAAATCCAGAGGACATAATTTCGTTGGTATGCACGAACTTTCGTATTTTGACATAGCCAGATTGCGGGGGTAAAGGAGCAAAAGATCGACGGGCGCTAAGTGTCAACCCCTGCTAATACATTGTGGTTGATGCGGTTTGTGCACAATATGTATTGACGTATTATCAATTCAATAGATTGCTTTCGATAGCCACCTGAAATCAAAGGTCCATGGGGTAAAAAAAAAAAAAAACACCCCACAACACACACAGAAAGAACACAAAACATACAAAAACAACAAGCCCGCAAAAACAAAAAACATTCAAATAACTCAAGAACATGCAAATAAACAATATTCTCTCTATAGTTCATATAACCAAAACAAACAACAACAATAGATAGGACGTGGAATTAGTATAGGTATACGTGATAGAATAAGAATTAATTGACAAACTAATATAAACCATTAAGCATGCTGAAGAAGAAAATTACACACTACGACGTGGAAAAAAAAAAAAAAAAAAAAAAAAATAATTGTTATTGAGCTGATTTTTTCACTAGACATGCAGAATACCTCATAAAAAACATCACAAAATCCCCATGAATCCAATTTGGGGAAAAATTTTATCCAAGATGGCCGCCAAAATAGCTATATCTTGGCTTCCCAAGTAGATGTGTTGATGATTTTGTCTTAACTCTACATTATCCATGTTTTCTTATGTTGAAATTCAAAATGAGCCGCCATTACATATAAATTTGCTTTATCTCAAATTCAGAACAAGGAAAAACCGGGATAAAGAAAAAATAAAAACAAAAAAATTATAAGCTAAATAAATATAATAAGCGAATAATAAAATGATAAGAAATAATTTTAAAGGAATAAATATAAAAAAGTGAATAAATAAATAGATATAAATAAATAAAGAGAAATTTTGTAAAAGGGGCGGGTACAAAAGACGGTACCTGATTATGTAATAGGAATCATCTTTTTTTGGGGGAGGTGTTTTCACACCCAAATGTTATTTATCCCAATTTCTGGGATTCATCTTTTATATATTTCTTCACACTCCAGTTCTATTTCTGGTACTGGTTAAAAAACTAGAAATATATGTGGTTATTGTTCTTATGCCCCCATTTTCTGGCAAGACGTACGTGTGTAGGCCTATAATAATCATGCGTTTATGTGACGAAAAATGACATATACAAACTTTTGAACCATTCTCTTTCGAAGGAGTATTATATTGAGCGTCGCACTGGTTCTCATTGTTGCAGTTTGGGAAGTCGCATTTAGTTCACTGGATAAGTCAAAAAAACATAACATACACCCAAGTGATTCTTTCAATAGACTAAAGATGAACTACAATTACTACTATTTGGTATTTAGAACAATCCCTTTCGGGATTATTGCTTTTTAAAACAACCTTCCTATATGGCGACAGTTGACCATAGACTTTCCTTGCAGGAGGGACTGCAAAATGCAAATAGTGGGGGGATGTAGTGAACAGATCTATGTGAGTGTGCAAATCCGGGATAAAACTGTGAATTTTGGTAAACAAGTACTTTATACATTGATAATCCAAACAATTGAGGAAGCATTGCCACACCCCTTTCAGGACCCCTGCTTGGATTCAAGGTTAACAGGGGTAAATTTTTAAAATGTTCGATGTGTTGAAAAGCACACCATGATTTTCTGTCTGGTTACAAGGATTCAAAAAAGGTATAGTTCCCTACCTGTGACTGATGTGTAGGAAATTATGGGATAAAAAGGTAGAAATGGTAAAAAAAGTCATTTTGGTTTGTACAGGGTCAAAAATTAAAGTTGATCCATTTTTGTAAAATGTTGTCAAATGTTGGTTTAGATCATAGAATGAAAATATAGGGACTAGTTTTGACTATCTAGTATCTGGTTATTAACCAAAATGGCGAATAAAGCAACAGCTAATTGGCAGCTATTGGATTTATTGATCTGGACATATTTGGTGTTAACGTGAAACACATAAGCATAACAGATAAGGCCAACTATCCTTATTTAATCTTTTAAGCTATGGAAACAGTTGGCACCACATATTACTGAATCCAAGCAACTTATAACTTTTAACCCATGTAAACCACAATTGACTTTGTCCACCATTAACCCCATAACTCCGGAACTATAAGCAATGATAGTGTAACTATACTTTTGGGAATCCTCCAGAGTAAACACATGGGTTACACATTCAGAAAACATTTAAATTTATAACCTGGAAAACCCAAGCTGGGGGCCATTAAGTGGGTGTTGGCAGTGCGTCCATCAAAGTTTATGGTTATCAATGCCCTAAAGTACTTGTGTGCAAAAATCACAATTTTATCCGGAGGCGCCACACTATGTGACACTGCAGTCCCCTGCCTAAAAGGAAAGTGTATCAAGTGAGAAGAAATTATTATGTAAAATGGCAGCAAAAAATGGCAGCCATTTGGTGGCCATTTTGGATTTTTGAGTTAAGAAAACATCAATGATTAGATTTAAACCAAAAGCTGACGTCTTGAAACCTCAAAAAAACATATTCAAAAACATGTACATAGCTAATTGATACAAAATGGCGGCCATTTGGATGTTGGACATAAATTTGATTCTTTGGCCAAAAAACTATTCAAAAAGTACTAAAATCATCAACATCTTCTTTAAAAGTCGAGATATAGCTAATTTGGTGCCATTCTGGATACCAATTTTCTCCACAAGGGGGGTTTATGGGGATTTTGGATCTGTTGTATGATGCATTCTGCTTCTGTGCAAAATAGATCAATAACAATTTTTTCCGGTTCAAAACCCCCAGGGACCCACAAGCTTGTTTTATTAGATATATGTGTTTCAACGGTTTCTAGACCAAGTTGACAGTAGAAGTCTACCAAAATTCTGGGAAATTATAAGTAAACTGGTAATCAATTCATTGAATGTAAGCTTTGTGAAATGTTTTAATGAGAGCCCTTCGCAAAGAACAGGGGTGCAAAAAAAAAAAAAAAAAAAAAAAAAAAAAAAAAAAAAAAAAAAAAACAAAAAAAAAAAAAAAAAAAAAAATATTCGTCTGAGTTTGCGAGAATCCAAATTACGTGAAATGACTACACTTAATACATGATTCAATGGGAGAATTGATTCTCACATCTGGATGCTACGAGAATCAATTGCGAGAATCGATTCTGTGGTTCTCGTCGAATTTGCATCTGAAGAAGGCCTCATTACTTTGTTTACAAAAAATGTGATAAGAAAAAGCTTAAAAAGGGTGTCATAGTTTGTTAAATACTGATGATAAAAATAGTGTCTGTGTACGTGCGAAACCGTTAAAGAAAGTTTAAGTAAAATTATAGACAGACCAAACCAGGATGATATAAAAGGAAGGTTTATTGGTATAAATGTTAGATTAATTGAGGTTATTAAACTCTTGCTTAAAGGTGGTTTTTCCGAATTTAGGCTTATTGTGTTTCTCTACTTGATATTGAGAGGCCTGGCAATTGCACATACACCACAACAAGTACCGTGGGAAACAAAAGCAAACACTAGACGCAATAATGATGTTGCAAAGCCCTATTCAATACTGTGCTAATAAAGTGGTTAACCACTAAAAACGGCGGTTTTTTTGTTTTTATTTGGGAAATGAAATGGATGACGAGGGCTCCAATTTCAGGACGACAATAGGAAAAATACGGTCTTTCATCTGATATCAAATTCAAACACTACTGCCGGTAAATCAGGGGGGTCCCAAAGACGATCGGAACACGCCCTTTAAATGAAAGCGAGAACAGAAGCTTTCGACACAGTAGAATGGACTTTGGTTATGAGGACTATCAAAAGGTTTAATTTTGGTTTCAGCCTTTAGCAACTGGACAAAGACGACCTATCATGATTCTTCAAAAAGTAAAGAGTCAGATATATGGGAAATGATAAAATTAGACATAAAAGAAAGAACACATTTTAAAAATTGGATATCATGTGGGATGTAATGATTTATTTAATAATGCTGCTCTTATAAGAGACACGCTAAAAGTGAAGCAGATGGGATAGGCAGAATATTTTGTTACACTATCTAAAATTCATACCCCAAAACATGGTTTAATCTCTTGAAAGTGGATAGTCAACCTATAAGAGTAAATAACACATTTGAGAAGCTTCTCAATATATTTGAATGGAGAACTTTTACGTATAAGTAAATGGAAAATCAAGTAATTATGAGCCAGTGGGTTACAAAAAAATCAGTAAAACATGTGTTCATGGGAAAGATGGGAACGCGGTTGAATGAAATACAGATGGAGGATGTCTGGACCCATGACCAACGGGATTAGAAACAGAAAGGAAAGAAGTTGCTATTTTAATTACAAAAATTATATTTAGAATAATTCCAACAAAATCCAAACTTCACAATGGAAAGGCCCGAATATCCACATTGTGCTATCTGTTAAATAAAATGATGATATAATCTGCCTTATTGGAATAGTTCAGCAAAGTTTTGGAAAATTTTCAGTCATTATCAAGATTAAATGATTTCCCTGTCCTAAAATATCCATAAAACATAGTATTTGGAAGAACCAAAACAACAGAATAAGCTAAAAAACTTGCAGTTACACAGTATGAGTACTATTGCAATTTTACTCTTTACAAATCGAGCTTTTGAAAATTACTGAAACAAGCAGTTGAATGTATTTAAATATTTCTTATGTGACCTGCCCTTACAAACCCGGGACAAAGGCGCCAATCACTTAAGAGAAAAGAGATGGATGAACTCGGTAAATCAATATAAAACAAAAGAAATCCCAGACAAATATTGATTTTGATGGAGAGAAATTTTCAAAAACCAAAAGTCATCTTTGGGTAACAAAGTCACATGCCATAGAAAGTGAAATGAACACAGTGGCTTAAAATGTATTTTTTTCTTGTTGATAAAACAATGGAAATGATTGCATGATATGTATGAAAAAGGACTCACGGAACTGTATTATAAAGTTATATAGGTTCTATATGTAACATTTTAGGGTTTTTGCAAGCAGATAATAATATAAAAAAGTTGGACATGTACGTGTTACGATTCATTCAAGAAGGATAATCTCTGTATCAGTGTAACTTGAGTATACATGAATTTCTGACGGGATTGCAGACCTTACACAATTTATTATAATAATTTGAACAAATCGTAATTAGTTGAAATAGTGAAGCTTTATGTGAACGAAGTTCAGTGCCGATTTAAATGGTTAAACGCAGAACAGAAGTGACTTTTGTCAATGGGGGATGCACAGTTGGGGTATGTCCGCCCGGATTCCGGAGTATAGTCCGGGCTCCATAGACAACAACGGAAAATAAAAGCGTGTGAAACTGATGTGTGCATTAAAGAGTCAACTGAATCGAGTGCCATATTTTCAACCGTTGTAGGTGGACTGTGAGTCCGGAGGACCATATCTCCTGCCATACGGAAAGAATTTTAAAAAAAATAATACAAAATATTCAAAAGGTCATCGCCGGATAGGCGGTGGCGGCCAAGAAATGCCAAATTTACACGTCATATTTACGGCCATTGGTTTAAAGCCACCATTAGTCATTTTCAAATAAAACAGTGCAAAAAATGCATTGAAAAATAGGGGGTGCGATTTCTTTACCATTTTGAAAAAAATCGCCGATAGTGGCTTATACGACAATCTGTTTTTTTTATATAGCAATATTTTCGGATACCAAAACAGTTGACTGAAAAATCAACTCCACTGTACCGCTATATTTCGAAATTTGCATGTGTAGGAATAACGGGGAGGACGAGGTCGTAATGAGGGCGTGAGGGTCACATCAAAGTGCCTATATCGGTTTGTGGTTTGTATTACTGTAATCTCGTTTGATTCTTTGGCCAGTTGTTATATTGAAAAAGACATGGACCATTTTCATCGTCTGTCCCCGGCAAAGGAAAAAAAAAAGGACACTAAATCTCTAGTTTTCATGAGAACGGATGAAATTGAAACCTTTCCGTATTACAAAACGACATGTTGATTAGTTTACTTTTGTGGTTTCAAAAATATTTAAATAACTCTCCAAAATTTCACTATTTAATGCAGACTTTAATGTTTATACGAACCCTTCCAACCCAAAACCGCTGTAAAAAGCCAATTGAAAGGAAGTGCATTAAATTAACCAGCCAAATGTATATGTGGCATTGTGGTTCTTGTGGGAGACCTCCAATTTGGTTGTTTGTTTTTTGGGGGGGAGGGGGGGTTGGTTTGGAGGTGTTGGAAGGAGTCCAAAGACAACAAATTACTATTTACATACTACCATCCACATAGAGTGATCCTGCTCATGGTATAGTTCGTGGATTAACGGGACTGGTCTGGGCCATGCTTTATTATTAAGATGAGGCCATTATGTGTCTTCCAGAGTCGTTGGTGAGAAGACTGTTATATAATCAATAAACATAAGCCCATAGGTATTTGGGGACTTTTATAAAGGGCTGCCTCAGTAGCCTCTTTGTAGAATGAAGACAAAGGTCATTAGCCCCATCGCAGGCTCCATAGCAAAGGGCAGCTTATGCAACATCTTCCGTTTCTTCAATTAAGTCATAAATGGAGGGATGCTATAAGCTACGTGTGCCAG
>JAMKCH010067380.1:0-12456 GCA_023653785.1 Ophioderma brevispina | reverse complement strand
GTGGGTTGCCGTTTATTCCTGTAAATGAAAGAAAACAAGAATTGTGCAATGTTGAAATGTAGATCTTGTCAGAACCTTATAGCCCCCCCGGTTTCACTCCGTCTGTATGTGTAACCTTCTTTCCCCCCAAAACGACGAAACCCCTCTTTGCTAAAAAGATTACACCCAAAAGAAACCCCTTTTGTCCTACGACGGAAGCTAAACACTTTAGTGTGTTGCTATCTAAATGTATATATATATACTCTTCTTATACCCCCGTTCTATTTGTTTTCGTATTGAAAACAATAGAACGGGGGCTATAAGAAGAGTATATAGGCTACAGGTGGATAGCATCAAACTAAGTGGTAGTCCCGTCCGTGGACAAAAGGGGATTTCTTTTGGGGGTTATCTTTTTAGCAAAAGATGGGGTTTAGTAGGTGTGGGGGGAAAGAAGTTAAACATGAAAGAAGGAGTGAACGGGGGCTATAAGTTTGACACAAAAAAAAAACATCAATGAAATCAAGTGTGAGATTTCAAGTATAAATCTCTTCTAAGATAAGGGGTTTGCAGTTTATTCGCTAAATGTAAAGAAAACATAGAATGTCAATGTTTGAAATTGTTAGCTTCTATATAGTCAATTGTAGACAATTCTTGTTTTCTTTCCTTTACGGAATAAACTGCAAACCCACTTAATATTTCTGGTTCCTTTTATTTGATTTCGGGGCTCTCTCTTTTACATTTCAGGCAATACATACAGTGAGAGAAATTTAAATCTATTTCCTTTTGATTAAACCAACGGAGATTTCACTGGCAAGCAACAAACTTTTCCACGCACGCGCTTTTAAAAAGTTAATACTTCACAACCGCACGTCATTAGGCTACACATAAACGTACACTAAATTGCAAGACCTGCACACGCTACGTATAATAGAGGTGCGCCTACACCCAGCACTACCAATACTAATTCTAGCACCTAGGGAGGTCCATGACATCACGGGGGCTGTAGTAGATAATGCTGCACAATCCTATGTCTGTCACTTGTGTGTCTGAGGGTTTGTAAGACCAAAGCTGATAGACACACATTCGATGGGGGTAGTGGTACCCGGCCAGAATACCCAGTACCCCCCCCCCCCACCCCCCCCGGGCGGCACAGGGACAAATGGAACTGCTGGTACTGGTGGAAAGGCTTAGTGTTTGTATTGTACTACAATGAAGCAACCGACATTGATTGATGCATATTTTACATCACACCATATCAGTGCAAACAAGGCCAATAAAATTAAAAATTCATTGGAAAACTCCCTTTGTTGCTTGCACACAACGTATAAAAATCTGCATCGCAAGGATTCAGCCACGTCAGTGCACATGCGATTCACTCTCTTAGTAAATAGAACCGTACACGATGATTAATGGAACACCTCGCGCATGAGCGGAGTGGACGCGGTGACAGCGATTTCATCACTTCGACGTGCTAGTCTGGCTCCTATGGGGGCATATATAATATCCACATCGATTTATAGGCTAAAGCTAAATTATACTCCTTAAAATCACATCAGGCGTCACTAGGATGGTCTTGAAAAAGACTGGTTGTTTTATTTCTTCATTTTCTATCTTCGGCTACACGTCGCAATTTTATAACATCAGATTCAGCCTGATTCAGCCGTCCAGGTTTCTATCTCTTATGTTTAGTATTTTCGCAAGACAGGCGCAATCACTTGTTTGGCTTGCTAAAATGCCCATCTTTGCCACTGATTTTCAAGGAACTTAGCGTATCACGAGGTCATTTAGGGGGGTTTAAAAAAAAAAAAAAAAAAAACTATAAGCTACTATAGCTGATTTGGTCGTGGGCCGAGATGGCGGTGGGCCGAGATGGCGACGGGCCGAGGTGGCAGTGGGCCGAGGTGGAGCATAACTTGGGCCGAGTTGGTAATGGGCCGAGTTGGCGATGGGCCGAGATGGCGATGGGCCGAGGTGACCTGTTACCTAATATCCACATCGATTTCTGGCTCAAATGCTAAATTACTTCCTTTAAAATCACTTCCGGCGTCACTAGGATGGTCTTGAAAAAGACTGTTTATTTCATTCATTTTCTTCACTTCGGCGACACGTCGCCATTTTTATAACATCAGATTCAGCCTGATTCAGCCGTCCAGTGTTTCTATTCTATGTTTAGCTATTTTTCGCAAGACAGGCGCAATCACTTGTTTGGACTTGCTAAAATGCCCATCTTTGCCACTGATTTTCAAGGAACTTAGCGTATCACGAGGTCATTTAGGGGGGTTTAGACATCAAAAATTCCTAAAATGTCCTTAAAAAAAACCAAACACCGCAACATTATGGCTTCAAAACCGATGATACAGCAGTTTTTATTGGGTGTAAATCGGACCTTGACCGAGGTGAATGCCAGGATTTACGTACGTATTTTCCAATTGGCCGTTGGACGTAAAGGGCAGCTCATATTGTTAATGATGTGATATTTTGTTTTGATCGACATCTCAAATCACTTGTGCCAAGTACGTGTTAAAAAAATCATTATTTGCTTAAAGGTCCATGGCCCGATCGCTAATAGCCTCGTCCCCAGAAGCCCCAGATTTTACCGGAAGTGGTCAACATTTTGGTATCAGAAGAAAGCTGCTATTTTTCTCATTTACCCTGTGAAATCTTAGAGCCAAATGATGTTTGGTTTGGGTGTTATGATCGAAAATGTGCCCTATTTTGGTCGACCAATATTAATTCTACACAGTACTCTACGGGGCTTACAAAATCACGTTTTTAGCTCTCGTATGAAAACCGATTGAAATATCGGCGCGAAACTTTACAGGTGGGTTTTTGGAGTGAAGGCCAATCTATCCAGATGAAAACTTCATATCCTTAAATCGGGCCATCCCCCTTTAAAAGATGCTCTACATTGCATAAAAACAAGTTTTAAATCATCACATAGCTGGAAAAGGGTACAATTACGCACTAACAATAGACTACATGCATGCAGTCTCTCTGAACATGACACATTTCTTGATGTGATTGATCCGTCAGCTCTGGCATGGTTAACCATTAAAACGGTAGTTTTTTATCTGTGTCTAGAGAAAGAAATGGATTTGAAAGTTGAAATTTCAGGACGACAATGAGAAAAATACGGCCTTTCACCTGATATCAAAATTTATACTACTTCCGGGAAAATCAGGGGAGTCCCAAAGACGATCGGAACAAGCACCTTTAAGTTAGGGCTCATTTCAAAGCTAAATATTCTACTTTCTAAATTTGTATTATTCAGGTTTCAGGTTTATTTCCATCTCATTGTAACCTAATGTACATTGTACAGGAAATATAAAATATTGTAACTAATATAAAATATGAATATATTTAATAGAACAAAAATTGATTTTTATAAATATTAAATAATATACAATATGCAAGAGATGTGGATGCCACTTAAAACGCAGGGCGTGTAATTAGTGGCACCCATGTTTAAATTACACATTAACAACATAAGTATGAAACTTAATTTGATAAGGCATTAACATACAATGATAAATTATGAGCACATGGGGAAAATAAGGGTGCTGACCAAAATTACAATTAATAGATTGAAAAAAAAAATACAAAGAAAAAAAAACCAGTTAAATATATAATGAGTAAGTATAAGTTACCCAAATTATAAGACAATCAGTTGGGCGATTCCACGATAAGTGGTCCTGGCATCCCAAATATTGAAATTCATTTCCAGACATTTTTCAACTGATAAGTGAAGAATAATGCCTGGGCCATTCATATCTAAACTTAATTTAAGTCTTTTCCCCGTTTTCCATAAATGCCATTACGAATTTTGAAGGGTGGTAATTTGTATGTTAATTTTCCTCCATTGACTTTACATGTAATGTAATGTCCATGACATTTTATGCTCATTAGTTTTGTTACTCCTCAGTAAAAAGGATTATATTATTGATACTTCAAATCCTATTTTAGTTTATCATAAGCAATCCCTTGAGCAGAAAAAAAGAATTCATAACCACCTGCAAAATATGCAAATGAGCGTCATGGACAGTACATTGCGTCATGGACATTACATCGTGATACACTGTAATGTCCATGATGCATTACATGCACTCGTTCGTTCGTGCGTGCGTGCAAGTCCAAAATCACAGTGGAAGATCTGTCTTTAACCAGCTGATAGTTTCATCATCCAGGTTGATCAGGCCTGGAATTCCTCTTGGGGACTTGTAGACCTCACAGTCATCTATGATGTGGCTAATTTTTTGTGGCTCTCCACAATCGCAGTTTGGTGAAAGTTCTACTCCTATCTTGTGAAGGAAGTTCGTTGTACTACGCACCGCCCAGTTTGAGTCTGTTGAGGTTGACCCATGCTTTCCTATCAAGGTCACATCCTTTGGGCTTGCTAGAGGTCTTTCCACACGGCACTACATGCACTACTTTCAAACACCTTTCAGAGCAATGGTATGACCCAAATTGTCACTCCTTAGATTGCATGCAACGCAGGCTCAGTGTAGTGTGCCAAGTAATATCAACCAATCAGAGCCATTCAAACCATGAGAGCCGCAAGTGTTTTTGCATGCAGTGGGCAACATGTGGCTTGTTCATTTGATGCCTTCCAATCCCGGGTCTTTTTTGTTGGAAGGTGGATGTGGATGTTGGGATGGGATTTGGTGGTAATTGGTACTGGGCTTTGTGTGTTGGCCCGTGCTTTTGAACCGTGGATTTTTTGTGTGTTCCTCCCTGTGGGAGATGGGTGTTGTTAGGGGGATATCAGGTTTTGGGAAGGAACGTTGGGAAGGTTGGATGCCTTCCCAACACCCTCTCCCTCCCCAAGCCCCATCGTCCCCTTCCCAATAACCCCTCGCCCCTTCCCAACCCCCTCTCTCTCCCGTTCTACACCATCCCTTCCCCAACACCCATCCTCCCTTTCCAAACCCCCTTCCTAACACCCCTCTCCCCTTCCCAACACCCATACTTCCCCTTCCCAATGCCATCTCCACATTCCCAACCCCCATCTCCCCTTCCCACACCCATCTTGACTCTTGTTTGTAGAGATTGAACCGAGTCGTTGATCTAACATACTAAACCTATAATGATGCAAGTGATAACGGCAAATGATATACAAAACAAATCTTATACTTTCAAGAAATTTAATGTAATCTACGTTCTTGTTCAGTTCCAGTTTGTTCAATATGTTGACAGCTTTGTTTTGCTTCTCATGGTGCCACTTTTTTAACCAAACACAAATTCCAGGAAGTATATATTGACCAAATAATACTTACCTTATTCACAGATACCACACCATACATACAACTGACAGATGATTGTGATCATATTAACACCATACTTTGGAAATTGTGAAAATTTGGCGGTTTCAAATGGAATTCAACAAAATTTGATAATTTCAAAGTTGGGGGGGGGGAAACTCAATAATGTTTAAAATTCACTATTATCTCTTGATAATGATTCACTTCTAAATATCAATACCATTATGAATAACCAAGCTTGGATCCCAATTTCATAATACTCTGTAAACAAGACCAACTTTATTATATTATTTAACCGCGTGTGTGCGACGTTAAACTATCGATGTATACCAATCAGTCGCTACTCTGCAATAATGCAAAAGTCCGTCGGCCTTTCAGTGCGGCGTTAACGAAGGTACACTAATACATACATATGCGACGTTGTACCAGAAAGTTCTGAATTGAATGCGCTATTAAGATGCTAATGTAAATAAGAACCACATGTTCATAAAATAGATCAATCACGTTGAATTCATCATGACGCTTAACTGAAGTCCCCGTTTGTTCACCCATCACCATAGTAGATAAGTCCAAAGTTGAAAGCCTACGGATAAGAAAAATCAATATCCGTCACATTCTCAATAATTCTTGAGGGCCTAAACAAGTTTTGAATTATATATTATAAATTATTCCCGAAATAATACAAATTCAATTAAAAAATTAAAAAAAGAAAAAACCTAAAAAATTAAAAATTGTCATTTTTTGGAATTTTTGCACCAAGACTAACATTAAATATACAATCCCATAAAAGAACACTGAATACAAACAATACATATTTAAAAAATACTTTGAATTTTAGCTTGGAATTGTATTTACAAATAAACTTCACAAATTAAATGCCGAAAAATATTTTTGTTTGAAAAACAGATGGACATCGCACAAACGTAGTAAATGAAATTCGTATCATATGCCAAAATGAAAGTAAGATTCAAACCTTTGTTGATTAATATTAATTTCATTTGACCAACTGGGCATGTCAATGAAATAAAATACAGAGAACGATTTTGTTCACACAAAATATTCATTATAAAAGAAGTTTAAAATTTGTTATAAACGTGAGGTGCGTGATTACTTCGTCCAAAACATCCCAAAACAAATTATCCAGACAACAAAACTACAACTGACCCAGAAAAATACAGATGTAGGCATTCCACTCGTATTGAATAGATTGTCCGCCGGACAGAGTCAATTAGCGTAAATACTGCAGGACAATCCAAACCGAATGGTTGGTTTGTTTACTCTCGTTAAATTACATGATCACGTCTGCATATATTTTTGCAGGTTGGAAATTTTGCTTCATACAAAATCATTCTGTTGAAATATTCGGAACTATTAAATTTATCTTATTAAACAATGTATGAATTGAAGTTTTGTCAACGACTTTACTACTGAACCAAAATTTGGAATTAATTTTAATTAATTTCCCAGATATTTGCACGTTAGCAGAAACACAAAATGTTACAAACTCACCATTTAAAATGGACTCTTCTCAATGATGTCAGCAATCGATCTGTCGACCAGCACCTCGTCGCAGACTCCGTATCAAATCATCACCACATAGATCGAGCAAAGCACCAAAATATGAATTTGCCTACCATCTAAATATAAACAGTGCGAGGCTTGGCCAAAATATAGCCAGGGCAAATATATATATAAATTAAGTAGCTCACTGTCTAAATACTACGAACTATTATTTGTTCTAGCCCAAATACAGGCAGACTAACTTGAGTGCTCACAATTACTAACTAACTGGTTAACAGAGCGGGTGTTTGCAGGTCGAGAGCTGGTGCCGTAATAACAGCTGATCAAAAATCGCGCTATAGCCGCACCCAAATGACCTACTCACTGACTTAATATCATGACGCTAGATGTTATACGGACAAATAGTGCTAGAAACGAATAAATTTCGCGCATAAAAATATTCATAGGGAAAAATATGCAATTTCATCATGACACCATCTCCCCTTCCCAACACCCATCTCCCCTTCCCAACACCCATCCCCATCCCCCTTCCTCAGATTTGCTTCTAAGGGATACAATCGAACACTTTATTTAGTGTAATTGGTTAAGTAGTGGTACTATAAAATAAAATGCAGTGTGAAAAGACAAATTGACTATCTATTATTTAGTCATTTGTCTTTTGGCTATATTTTATTTGTTACAGATAAATAAATCAACTACTGTGCCATCATCTGGGCAGATAAAAATCTCATCATTCTCTGTTTTAATGCAAAAAAAGATCATACGGTCATGCATATGGCTTCAAATAGTGTGCAAAACATGTTTTTTCTGCGTAATGTCCATGACACTCATTTGCATAAATCCTGTCGTAATAATTAGCAATGGCTGCCCTACAAAAATTGATGAGAGGTACAATTTTACCCCAGCTACAATAATCAATTAACAAACCCAAAATACAGAGTTTATAAATAACCTAAATATACCACTAAAAGCAGAAAAATTGGTCCACATGCAATGTCCATGATGCTGGAATCGCCCAGTTGCAGAATAAAAATCAATGAGCTGTTGTTTGAGAATTGCTTTAAAAATAGCTAAGGATGGGGACTGTTTAAGACGATCATTCAATGAATTCCATAAAAGGGCTCCTTGGATCCTAATGGTGTTTTCAGCAAGTCTGGTGTTTGTCTAACGTACAAGTCCTTAGATGATCGGGTGTCATAGGGATGGACGTCTTGTCTGGTCAAGAAAAATGATCAGCTAAGATATTTGGAGGAAGTAGGTCATGATGGTATTTATACATAAACTGGGCAGTCTGGAAGACGTAGATGTCATGAATTTTAAACGTATTCATGGAGGAGAAAAGAGGGTCTGTATGGGCTAACCAAAGTGAATTGGTGCATGACCGTATGATCTTTTTTTGCATTAAGGTGGAATTCTACCTTCAGAGGGCTAAAAATAAAATTTACAAATTGAAACTGAGGAAGAAATTACCTTTCTATTGCTTTTTGTTTGATGGCAATCGGAGCTTCCGTTCAAAAGTTATGATCGAAAATGTAACTTCGCAAACTGAAATCACTTATCGTATTTCTTGTGTATTTTATTGTTTTCTCAAGCTGCGATATTTAATTTTTTCCACTTAAAAAATTCATATCTCAAAAAGTAAATAAGCTTTTGATCTCTAGTTTCCACAATTATTTGTGAAAATTGAAGCACTTTTTATCTAATTGATAAAAAAAGTAAAATAGCATTTCTAAAATATATTAAAACGGGTAGAATTTCGTTGCTGTGTGCGAGAATCAGTCTTGATTCCCTCGAACAAATTTTGCGGGAATCATCTAATTCGCTATTTGCTAAGTTCTGAAGTTTACGAGAATCTTTGCGAGAATCGATTCTCGGATTCTCGCCAAAATTCTAGCCCTGTTAAAACATAAAAAACAGTGTTTCTAGACTAAATTGCCGATATCTCGAAAGTGAATTTTAAGGACGTCATTCTTGTGACAAGGATTTCTCAAAAACGATTGATCTTAGAGAGATGGGATAAAAAGCAAATTAAAACATACTTATTGGACTATGGAATGAACTAGAATAATGCCACTAGCCCTATGGGAACTTGGTTTAAGGGGGGTCATTGGTCAAGAAAGGAAAACAATAATTATTGTTGCTAACTGTGCACCAACGATCCCCCTTAAATCAAGTTCTCCTGGGGCAAGTGGCATTATTCTAGTTCATTCCATAGTCCAATAAGTATGTTTTAATTTGCTTTTTATCCCATCTCTCTAAGATCAATTGTTTTTGAGAAATCCTTGTCACGAGAATGACATGTCCTTATAATTCACTTTCGAGATATCGGCAATTTAGTCTAGAAACACTGTTTTTACGTTTTAATATATTTTAGAAATGCTATTTTACTTTGTTTATCAATTAGATAAAAAGTGCTTCAATTTTCACAAATAATTGTGGAAACTAGATATCAAAAGCTTATTTACTTTTTGAGATATGAATTTTTTAAGTGGAAAATATTAAATATCGCAGCTTGAGAAAACAAAATACATAAGAAATATGATAAGTGATTTCAGTTTGCGAAGTTACATTTTCGATCATAACTTTTGAATGGAAGCTCCGATTGCCATCAAACAAAAAGCAATAGAAAGGTAATTTCTTCCTCAGTTTTAATTTGTAAATTTTATTTTTAGCCCTCTGAAGGTGGAATTCCACCTTAAAAACAGAGAATGAAGGTGAGAATTATTTTTATCTGCCCAGATGATGGCACAGTAGTTGATGTAAGGGAAGACAAGCGTATTATATAAGGTGATCAGTGAATCAAGGGGCAGAAAGGGTTTAACTTTTCTGATGATACCATTGTATTTAGAAATTATTTTAGTAACATGTGAAGTGTGTGATTTCCAAGACATGTCATCATCAATTAAAACGCCTAAAAATTTAGTTGTGTTTACTTGTTCAAGTGGTTTATTGTTGATAATAATTTTAATATCATTTGGTGGTAATGGGTTGTGTTTAGTTCTGAATACCATAAAATTAGTTTTTTTAATGTTTAGAGAAAGTTTATTTATTATTAAACCATTAGATATATATGGGTTTATTCATTATTTAAAGTGATTCAAGTAATTTAGGTTCATTGTTAGACATAACAGAATTTAGTGTATCCGAGAACACATATAAATTGAAGATTAGGAGAGCACTGAGGGAGGTAATTAATCTAAGTAAAATAAAAGGGGTCCTAGAATTGATCCTTTGAGGTACGCCGTCAACTGATCGAAGACGTGGGTGAGTGGTGTTGGTTATAATCACGAATTGTTTTCGGTTATACAGGTAATTAATAATTTGAACATTAACATTTTGTTCAATTAATAAAAAGTTCACAAATATTAAAATCTCTGATTTTTGCGAACTGGCTTGTCGGACTTTTCCCCTCAGAAGGTGGCATGCCGGAAAAATGGCCGGTTGGAGTTTTTCCCCTCCAGCGAAAATTGTGGAAAAATGTTAACGTCCCCTAGGACCATGCTATCTAACGGCCGCAGCCGCAAGCCGAGATGCTGTTCACCATGTAGCGCCAAATGGTCCCTGTTGTCCATTAGTTGGGGATGTCAGATGGATCCGCTGGATGTCTCGAGCAATCGCATCAATGGTATTTTGGAGTTAAAGGGCGACAACCCCTTTTTTGGCATGGTAACTTCCAACATTTGACGTCTGAGACTACTTGGTCAATCGCCGATGACCAAAAAAGGTTTGGGGGACCGGCAAATCGTACACGGCGATGGGTCAACAGAAGATGAAAGTGGAGGGATATCTCCATATCTCTGTGGCTTTGGGTCTTGTGCTCACGCCAGCATGTTTTGAACTCGCATAGGCTTTGTGATAGGGCCACATCCAGTCATCATCCTGTAGCTGCTTCTGGTCCAGGTCGCATGGATCCATATAACGATCTCTCTACAGTCTCTAAAGAATTTGAGCTTGGTTTGAATTGGAGATACAGATTGCCATAATTAAGTGGTGTATTTTTGGCAGGCATTCCAAGCTTGTCCTTTGCGGCATGAGTCTTTCTTCTGTCGGCAACATAGGACCCCTAATACTTGAAGTCCTTGACCTCTTTGAGTTGGCTACCATCTGCTGTGTGGCAAGATGGTGAGTGATCATCTTCCTCTTGACAGTCATATAATTCAGTCTTCTTGGCATTTAGATGTAGGGCCGACTTTGGTCTGTCAGCATTCTCAAGTGTTTAGTAGATCTGTGCACCACATATCAGATCGGCAGTTAGAGCTAGCTCATCTGCATGTCAGGTCTTTGAGATCTGACTTTGGTGACAGTCTAGAACCTTGGGTTGAGGTGAGTCCTTTGTCGGTCATGATGTCAAGACTGTCTGGGATTTATCACACGACTACAAGATATAGGGAGCAAGAGTATCTCCTTGGAGATTCCAGTAGTTGTTAGAACTCCTTTGTGGCCCATCCATTGTCCTGCACAAGGGTTTTCATTGGGTTATCAATACATGATGGCATTGCCCTTGACAGTCTCATCTGGGACACCGTAGTTGGTGAGAATATGCCGCATTAACATTTCTGTTTACACTGTCAAAAGCCTTGGAAAAATCGACAAACACAATTGAAGCTTTCTCTTGGAAATTCTCAACTCTTCTATGATCCTTCTGAGGGCAAGTATCTGAGGTATTGTTGATCTTCCTTGCGAAAACCGTTCTGGTTCCGTCTGAGAATAGGATCTATGTGAGGATTGATTCTGTTGCGCACATAAGATTTGTAGATCTTAGAGGCCATTGGTGACGTGTGTTCCTCTGTAGTTTTGGGGTTGTTGGAGGGGTCACCTTTCTTTGGTAGAGGAATGATGAAATGATGTTGAAAAGGCAGCTGGTTTGGTTTCCATGTAAGGTTGTGTTACAAAATTCTAACGGTTGTGCATGGAATAGTGGATTCTTCCAGCTACTGCCGGAATTTGTCGGGACCAGGTGTCTTGGTTTTCTTCAGTTCAGGCAGATGTGACGCTCCTCTATAGTGAAAGGTCCAGTCTGGTTGGGAAAGGTGTCTGCTATCTTGTGCTTGAAGAAAGGTTCATCACGGTTATGTTATTCTGAACTGGGCTTGGCAAGTAGAGAACTAAAGTGCCGAAACCATGTGTCAAGGCGCACTTCAGATTGTTTCACACCTTTGATTCTTATAGGTGGTGTAGCTTTCTTATCAACAGCTCCTCAATGCTCCCAAGCACATGCATGCTTGTTTTCAAGATGTAGGGTGTCAAGTGCATCAGCCTTGGGATTCTTAACATTTTTCCTCAAGCACCACATTGTAAGCTCATCAAGTGCAGCCTTAGCAGCATCGAGATTCTGCTTGGAGCTTCTGGTAGATTTAGTATGGTGGGGGGGGTTTCTTGGCTGGCAGACTTCAGTTTCTCTGCTTTGCTGACTTTGTCGTTTGAGGCAAGGCAGTAGTCGTCTTCTTTCTTCTAGTAGCATCTCCAATGCATTTCTTTGTTGGCTGACGTGAGGACATCATATACTCTGCAGTAGTATAGTATATGGGGGTTCTGGAGCAATCCTTCCTCGCGAAACCACCATTTGAGCTGATTTAACCATCCTACTACCCTCTAAAAATGCTCTGTGTACCCATTCAAAATTCCAAATTTCGCAAATACTTTTAAGATGTAATATTGGGCCATTTTACAGCCTAGTAAATTTTGAAAAAAATAGCTG
>JAMKCH010067379.1:0-21051 GCA_023653785.1 Ophioderma brevispina | reverse complement strand
GAAATAAACATTTAAAAAAGTCAATCCAATACAATTTAATGGGCATAAACTTATTGAATAGCACCACCAAAATGCTAATTATGCTAATTAGTATAATAACGCCATGACCGATTTGAATTCTTCACCAAAATATGCGCAATGATATTTAGGCAAATTTGGGCAAAATATTTACCGCTTAAAAATGCGCACGAAAAACAAAATGTTGGGTCCACCATAAACATTTTAAAACATATCGTGATTTATCCGAAATAGGTAAAATATTTGGAAATTGTAGGAATAGCGAAAAAAGAAGGATAAGTCTGTAGAATAAATACTTTTCCTATGAAGTATTGACAGAAAAACGGAAAGAATATGGCAGGTGTTCCAATGATACGAATCTCTATTCAATTACGTGTTGTGGTAAGTGTCCGTACTGACAATAATGACTAAAAATTTTTTCTGATTTTGTCCTTATTTGGTTGCTTTGGTCTTATTCTTTGCAGGTATACCCAGTACCTTGTTAGAGACATGCAAAAATCTGGTTATTGATGATTTTTGCGATTTCTGATTTAGCAAACAGTGTTAGAGTACAGAAGACGGCCCTAAAGAAATGTCATAAGAAATTTCTTCCTAGTCAAGGACAATGTCTTGTTCATAAGAGAAACAGCGAAATTGATTCTAACCAATAGGACAAATGATTCTAACCAAAGGAACTTTTGATAAAAAACAGTATTTAGAATGTGGAATCAACTATACAGTCAGGTCCCTAGCATGCAGAAATCGGTGCTCGTGTTTGAACATTATGCATGATGGTCACGTGGTGCTTCCAAGCATAACAGTATTTTGAATTCATACATTTTGAACAACAATTTTTAAAATCAAAATTACGACCAACTAGTTTCCTTCTTAAACCCACAAATTCATCTTTCAGTTATTTGAACTTTTAATTACATTTAGATTATTTTGTAGTGTTAACTTTAACAGCCTACAGACCATATTTTCAGTGGACGATTTTTATAAGACATCGTTTGGAAAAATAATCTTTAATTGTTTATATATTTAACGCTGCCAAACCTTGCTTACCAAAAAAACATTATTATTACTATGGACCGTAACATAAATAAGAACATCCTTATCTTCAAAAACAATTCATTTAATTTTGCTGAATATGTTTATTAAAACAAGGATGTGGTAGCAACTAGTCTGGTGAAAATTAAATCGCATGTAATTAACTGGCTGTGTGTTACGACTTTTCTAGTGACTTAAAACAAAGCCGGCCAGGTGAACCCAAGTCTAAGCAGCAATGCCAAGTCTTCACCCTGTTTCAAAGCCGCGCGCAATTGTGTGCACTGACCGCAGGCGAATCAATATTTGACACTGTGCAAATGTATATCTCTTTTTGCAGAGACGTTAGGTGTAAGCGAAAATTTCGAAGGTTTATAAGTTGGGTAAACAATTTTTGATGTGAAGGCATGTATTTACCATAATGAAGGTGGTAGCGCAACAGAAAAGCTTGCATGTATTGATGTCAACAACAAGTGAAAAATAATAACAGGTTAAGTAAACAAAAAAAGAGGGGTGATGAAAGAGGCGGCATGTTTTGACTTACTTTAAAAAGGGTACCTTTAAAATTGTCATTTTTGGTTCAAGATAACATATCGGATTCATTTTTTCTGGAAAATACGATGAGGTGTAGCTGATCATTCAAAATAAATTAAATATTCAACCAAATATAGTAATACTTATAATTACTTCAATTTACCATGTTTGGTCTCTGATCGTAAGTTGTTCGTCATGTAACAGGATTGGACTAAACTCTCGCTATGAACGGGATCATGAGAAAACAGAATCGGGCGAATGACTTCATTAGCGAGCTACCCTAGCGATGACTGTATACCGTATGCTTCAACGAAGGCGACGTTTAAAAATACTGCATTGCGCTCATCGAAAAGGCACTGTATTTTTTTCGACTGAAAGCTTGTTTGTAACATTGGGAAGTTGTGAAACATTTTGAAATTGTCGTTGCTGACGTACGAATGTTATATAATAAATATATTATAAATAAACGTCCGGTGTACAAAATCATTGGCTTTGTTTATCTCCATTAACGTCCTGAGCGAAAAATTTCGAGAAAACACCGACCAAAAAAAAAAGGTAGCGTTATTTGTCGGTTCAGTAGATCTAGGGTGAATTTCCCATAATCAAGGCAGGGTCCGCTCCGGAATTTTTCAAAATGTTATAATTAAACGTCGTTTAACATCATTGATGGTTTATCTCACTAACGTCCCTAGAGAAAAATTTGATGACGAACACCGCAAAAAAGAGACGTTGCGTTATTGTCTTGTTCCGAGATCTAGGGGAGATTTCCCCTTAAAACAAAGCAGGGGTCCCCTCAGTGATTTTTTCCAAAATGTTATAATAACCGTCCGGTTTACACATCATTGCTTTGTCTATCTCCCAACGTACCTAGAGAATAATTTCGAGGACGAACACCGCAAAAAAAAGTAGAAGGTAGCGTATTTGTCTTGTTAGACTATGGTCAATTTCACCATAATCCAAGGCAGGGGCCGCCTCGTGAATTTTCCAAAAGTGCATTAAAATGCCATTTAGGGGGAGTTCGGAATCTATTGAAATCATTCCCATTATTATTTGAATGTCTGTAAATTAACTTTGATTACTTTCAGATTTTGGTGGTCTTATCATCGATCAACAAAAAGATAACATGATGGCATATAACAATGTATAAAATCACTCATAGTTGTAATATTGTATATTTACAGTGAAGAAATGTACTGTGATTTTGAGTAATTTCCATATAACTTTAATAATGATCATTAATTTTTAAAACAAAACGTTTCCCTTTTTGTTCTGTTTTGTTTGTTGTTTGTTTTTAATATTATTTTAAATCACGCTCAATTTGAGAGTTGAACAGCATTTTTATGCTTTTTTTTAATCAAAATATATTAAACAATAAAAAACGAAAACCAGCACAAGCAAATCCATAATGTAATTGAATGAAAATCGAAAAAACGTGTCAAAGAATGAAGGGATCTAAAATATTTGTACTGTCATCTACAAGTGATATTTAAAATAGGATAATTTCAAAATCTGTTCATTTCCGTCTGCTACAAAAACATACCACGACGCGGTGGATTTGAAAAACTTAGAACAGCTGTAGCCTGATATAGCGGCAAATCGATTAGTCGATTCACGGTCCTTGTCTTATTTGTTTCTGGTTGCTTAGTTTACACTAATATGTTCTTATTGAGACCCCTAAGGAGGGTCGAGAGAAATAGAAGATAATCAGTGACACGCCTACTTGCTGCCAACCTACGAGCAATCTTCCTCTGGAGAACGTGTTATTGTGCTCGCTACATCCAAAATTATCGATGTATGTATGGAATAACATATCTTCATTTTAGTGAAGGTTCAGGGGTCGGTCACATTTTGATTTTGTATTAAACAATGTATGGAGAATTAAAGTGTGCGGAGAAAAAAGAAATAACATGTACCAAGCTCTAGCCACATTCTTAATGTTCTGATTTGAAAAACACCCACCAACATTTTACGGTTGCTAAAAAAGAACAGACATCAACGTGATTTGGTTACACAGTGATATACTTGCATTATGATTGATTATAGTGTTAGGTGGCTAATGAAGCTAACGCTTATTTCAAAATGAGATCGTCCGAATGCCAAGAGAAGTGGTTTTTTTTTAACTTTCAACAGCAAATCCAGAAATATGTTAATTTGCACCTATATTATTGTTGTTATTGGTGGTGGATTTACATTAAGCAGTAATCATCTTAAGAAAAAAAGAAAAAGATGACGACGACGACGATGATGATGATGATGATGATGATGTCGACGACGACGACGCGACAACGACGACGACGACGACAACGATGACGATGATGATGATGATGATGTCGACGACGACGACGACGCGACAACGACGACGATGACGACGATGACGATGACGATGACGATGATGATGATGATGATGATGATGATGATGATGATGATGATGATGATGATGATGATGATGGTGGTGGTGGTTGTGGTGGTGGTCATGACGATGGCTAACAGGACGACGTTGCTGACAATGATTGCGATCATTGTTTTGCCATCCAAAAATGCAATAATTATGGTATCTATACTTTCAACAAATAAGTGAAAACTTTAAAGAGACATGAGGACATTTCCAGAAAGTAGCGCCCCATTTTTTGCGAAAAAGTTTTTTTGCATATTCGAAATGCTTACGAATGTATTGCATCAACCCTGAAGTGAAAAAAGCCGAATTTGCCGTCTTTATGTAATAATATCATCAAAATGATGATTTAGAATCTCCTTCTGTCCCTATAAACTAAATCACTGTTTGGTATATTCACTTTTGTCTAAATGTGTTTTTAACTGCAATCGATGATGCAGGTCAAATTGTTTAAAATATTATTCAAAATACTACTTTAGATGTTGGCTACACCAGTCACGTAAATGTTTTGACAATGACATCGTATTCATTCGCACCAATGTAAATTGATCAGAATTCGTTAAGAGACAGGGCAAATTAATTAGTACTGCATTCATGTCATCACCTAATAACAACCACTTATTCTCATTCTAAGGACAATGCAACCGTTAATTATCATTCTAATTACAATCAACAATGCGATGATAGTCCGGCCGACGAAAAAGAAATGTATTATAGTAGATTCAAAGTTTAGTGAGACTTCTAGCATATTTCCATATGGGTGATATTGATATGGGGTTCAATTCCTGGCCATGAGGAGACTAGGTCTTCGTTGCCATTACAAAACATATTCTGTCCAATGTACAAAGTTACTATACAGAACCGGCTTACTGAAAACGGATGCATTCAGTTCTACAATGGTCTGTTAATAAGAGGACTTATACCATTGTTGACCGGGATGTCAAATCCGCTTTGCGCTAATCTCTTAATACAAGGTTTGGTCTATTTTGATGGCCCAATAAAAAACTTAGTTGTGTTATGTGTGCATTGATATAGAATGCATTATTTCTCCAATGCTGTGATAAGGAATGCTATTTTGTAGTGTCAAGGGTAAGTTATGATTTCAAGTAACAATGTTTAATGAAATAATTGCTGGTGTTTTCATCCTGATAATTCAATTGAAACAACAAAGCTATCTTAGATGTGAAATAATGTATTTTAGGTCAACATTTATTTACTAGCTACATTGATATATATTGTATAAGTGCCACAAACGTTAATACCGGTGGTCATTAAAATAATTCATCTTACCTCTAACTGTGAATGGACAGACCTAGAACTTTTAATGAGGTCTCACTTATTTATAAATCTACTATAGTCACTTATCGATCTAATACTACAAGCATGACCTGATGACCAGTAGCACCTGTTATAAGTAGAACTAATAGGGCCCTTTCACGGAAGCTAAATTATGGTGAATGGACTTTTGTTTGTCCTTCAGATCATCCAAGCATTCGAAGAATACAATACATGCACCTGGTTCACCTGAACATCTCAGGTATTTATGCAGGTGATTCGTCTATATCATCTGCATGCCTGGGTTGTTCTGGAGGATAGGTCTGACCAAACTATTGTCCTCTCGTGCAAGCGCCATATAACCTAACGTTTGTAGCCTAAAATGCGCCTGGAAGGACAAATGGAGGGGTAGTGCAATATACTAATTTTGTTGGGTTGTTTGTTTATCTTTGTTTGTTTGTTTGTTTGTTTGTTTGTTTGTTTGTTCAGTTGTATTTTACCTACCTACCTACTGGTTTCAAATTATTTGCATCTCAATCCGAGTGCTTAGACCTTGCTTAATTGATTTTGACCAAAACAATCACCAGTTCATAGTACTTATCAATATAATGTTATATCATCAGGAGCAACATGGACGTTGTGATAACGGAATTTAGACGTGTTTCATACAAGACAATATGGTACCGGTTACTATAAAATTGGCCTGAATTTACACCCGACATCTCAGGTCATCTAGATACCCTGAATCTCAATCTGGAATGGCAGAAAATGTTTTCATTACATCCAATACCAAGATGTAGCATTTTTCTCAAAAAAATCCTACTGATTCAGTGTTTCTAGAAAAAAAATAATATGCAATAAAAATGAACAATAGAGTGATTATCCTGACTTGCATTTAAACATTTTATGAAACAGCCTAACATAACATATAATCTGTTAAATAAGTCACGTACCGAATGTTCATAATTTACTTATCAGATTTCTCATTTACCCTGTCAAAGACCATCCATCTGAAAACCAGTAACATATGGTTTATCACACCCGCACCTTAGAAGGGATTTACAAACTCATACAAACTTTATATGCGCTACTGAATTGCCAAATAAAATCCACAATTAAGATATTGTAATAATCCATACCGTTACCATACCATTTATTATGTCATCATCTAGATACAAACCACCAAAGTTGGACTCAAGTTATTCTTATCCCAAATGTCAATTGAGTGATTGTGTATGTATGTCCTAAATTATGTCGATAACCCTGACCGAATTCGACCTAAAAAATTAACTCCTTTTATAAACTCCTTTTAACAACAATCAACTTAAAAGGTATGTACAATCATTTCATTTCTGCGGATAATTTGAAAGTACTTAATAGCCTCAAAGTGAATAAATTTAAACGGGAGTAAACGAGCTCAATATTACATCAAACTCTCTATAGTTGCTTCGTGTTTTGTTACATGGTATACGTAAAGCTTTGCCATTTTCGATTAGCCTGCTTCATCGAAACTGAGAAAAATCAAAGATTACGATTCGGAGTGTAATAGCCCCGTTTTTCCTTTTACTTACGTTTAAGGTTTGGGATTGTGATCATTAACCACAAGAACTTCTTAATGATCTCACCATGAATGAAGTTATTTGATGAAAACACTGGTTTAATATGAAACAGAGTTCATATGCGGATGATAAAGGGTATGTGCATGACCTTTAAATGCATCACGTACATTTTGGTTATAAATTTTTATCATGGAAACACTGGCTTAGTATGAAACAGAGGTCATACGCGGATAATAAAGGGATCATGCATCATCATCACATCCACCATTCATCATCATCAGAATCATCTCATATCTCATCATCCACAGTGATTATCCATTTCATCATCATTCATCATCCTCATCATCATCATCAGCAGTCATAATTATCATCACCATCACCATCAACGTCGTCATCATCAATCACCATCATCATCACCACCACCACCATCATCATCATAGGATACTAAATTAGGAATGACTTTTTGCTACAAAGGCTATCAATAGTTTCAGACAGTTTAGACACGGTTACGCAACGGTGTTCATTGAAAAAAGTGACCATTCTGACCTATTAGGGCCTATTAGCCTATAAACACGATAAACGAGTTCCGAATATGAACCAAATCGTTGGGTTGTTAGTATCTTATATGCATATTTGTTTTTATTTGCATCATACAGTAACATAACCAAGGGACATAATTTAATGTTAGCGTAGCATTTTTCATTAGAAAACGCAGAAGAGTGTCTTTTAAATACATTATCTTTGTTCATGGCAATCTAAGCAAATCTAAGGGCAATCTAAGCTGGTGCAGACGTTCTGCCTCACACTTCAGATTAAAAAGCAAATGCCACAAATCTTGTTATTTATTTCCAGTATGTTTTAACTCGCGTCAACGACCTTTGATTTGTTAACCCATTATTTGATTTTCCCTTCGTGCTCGACACTGAAAAACGAACATGAACACACATACCATTTAAACATTTGTGTTCCAAATCATTGACTGCTGTGTCTAGAATCTGTGCTGAAAAGATATATCGATGAATATGTGAAAGAGCGGTTACAACCAGTGGTCAGTTTTTGTTAAAAATGACGTTTCAACACTATTATAAGCCTTTGAAGATCCGGTACAATTCTCCGATTATATAAAGTACAGAAGACTTCTAAAAATGAGGCTATACGCATTGCATCCTAGCCAAGTGCAATGTTTTCTTCATGATTAATGATTCTCACCAATAGGGCTATGATTAAAAAGTATTATGAGATGAGGATCATATGCCGTCTGCTAAAAAGAAGGTAGACGTTTCATTAAGAAGTCCCATTGATGTAAATTAGGTATTACAATAATTGATTCCATCATGTGCTGTATGATGTTGTGCAGTGCTTGACGGAATGAATGGCAATACCTCATTTGCATTAATGGGACTTCTATATGAAACGTCTACCAAAAAGAAGGCGAGTGCTTTAAAACAATACATGCGTTCATCGAAAGGCCCCGTATTTATTAGACTGAAAACTTAATGTCGTCTGGTTTGTAACATTGGTACAGTTAAAACATTTTGAATTATGTCGTGTGGTGCCATACGATGTTACAGAATCAAATGTTATGTCCGAATAACGAAAAAAAGCGTCAAAGAAATGAATGGATCTAAAACGTTTGTACTGTCATCTGCAAGTAATATTTAAAATAAAATAATTTAAAAATCTTAATCATCCCGTCTGCTACAAAAAGCATACCAGTACGCAGCGGATTTGAACTTAGAACAGCTGTAGCCTGATATAGCCGGCAAAATCGATTATTACGATTCCGGTCCTTGTCTTATTTGTTTCTGGTTGCTTAGTTTACACTAATAGCTACACTCCTAAGGAGGTCGAGAGAAATAGAAGATAATCAGTGACACGCCTACTTGCTGCCAACCTACGAGCAATCTTCCTCTGGAGAACGTGTTATTTTGCTCGCTACATCCAAAATTATCGATGTATGTATGGAATAACATATCTTTATTTTTGTGAAGGTTCAGGGGACGGTCGCATTTTGATTCTGTATTAAACAATGTATGGATAATTAAAGTGTGCGGAGAAAAAAGAAATAACATATACCAAGCTCTAGCCGCGTTATAGACACTCACCAACATTTTACGGTTGGTAAACTTTGAAGAGCAGACATCAACGTGATTTTGTTACACAGTTACTTGCATTATGATTGATTAAAGTATTTAGATGGCTAACGAAGCTAACGTTTATTTCAAAATAAGATCGGCCGAATACCGATGTGTTTTTGTTCTTTTTTTAGCCTTCAACAGCAAATTCAGAAAGATGTTAATTTGCAGATATGTTATTGTTGTTATTGGTGGTGGATTTACATTAAAGGTGCGTGTTCCGATCGTCTTTGGGACCCCTGATTTTCCCGGAAGTATTATCAATTTTGATATTGGATGAAAGGCCGTATTTTTGCTCATTGTCGTCCTGAAATTTCAGCTTTCAAATCCATTTCTTTCTCAAGATATAGATAAAAAAACTGCCGTTTTAATGGTTAACCATCAATATTAGTACAGTAGTGAATAGGGCGTTGCACTATGCATTATCGCGTCTTACATCAAAACCGCAAGTTTGTTTCCCACGGTACTTGGTGATCGGTGTGTACAGGTGCCAGCATCTCATATCAAGTAGAGAACCCGATAGACAAAAATCGGAACAAACACCTTTAAGATATACTAAGGCTTTATAATATAATAATCCATACCGATACCATACCATACCACTTATTACATAGATAAAAACCACGAAAGTTGAACTCAAGTTATTTTTTCCATAAATGTCAATTATGTCAATTGAGTGTTCGTGTACGGTACGTGCTAAATTGTGTCGATAACCCTGGCCGAAATCAGTCTAAAAAAGAAACCGAACAAAAACAAAACAAACCAATAAACAAACAAACAACAAAACGTTAAATAAAGAACAAAATGATAAAAATAGGGTAGTGCTTACAACATTGGACGACAGGATTTTTATCTCGTATCTTTCTTATTATCAATGTAGGAGTATAAATTTAGACATTTTAGATACCAAATTTAACAAGGAAGCTAAGGAATTTAACAAGAATGGCGGCATTTTAGAAATGGTTGTACTTGTTGAAGAAATTCGGCAGAAGCGGAGAGGTTTTGTCATGGGGGGGGGGGGTTCTCATCCCCTTCATTTACTCCTTTACCTAATAAAAATTAAAAATATTTTGTGGATTGTTTTAGCCAAATATTGGTTGCGTATTGGCTGCATTTCTATATATTACTACTGCTGACACCACATAAATGTAGTAATGCAGCCACTATGTAACCAATATTTATTAAATAGTTAATATTATTTATTTAGTAATATTATTTATTTAGTAATATTATTTATTTATTTATCCGTAGAGATTTGTCTTGTTTTATTTTATATGAGACTTTGCAAGTACGTAATAGCCCTAAATTGAATAGATTTTACCGGGAGTAAATGAGCTCAACATTTCATCTAAACTCTCTATAGTTGCTTCGTGTTTTGTTACATGGTATACGTAAAGCTTTGCCATTTTCGATTAGCCTGCTTCATCGAAACTGATAAAAATCAAAGATTACGATTCGGAGTGTAATAGCCCCGTTTTTCCTTTTACTTACGTTTAAGGTTTGGGATTGTGATCACTAACCACAAGAACTTCTTTATGATCCCGTTTAATAACCCCGTTTTCCCCTTTCCTTACGTCTGTAAGTTCTGGATCATTGTGATCTACGACGTTAGCGAGAAATTCCCGTCCTCCTTTAGGGATAACTTCGAAACTCAACCGCCGGTCGACCAGCGGTTAAGGGCGGTTGAACCGCGACTCATTGTTTAGAACATTAAAAAACCGGTTCCAACCGGAAACAACCGGGCGGAACCAGCAGGCAACCGGTTGTTGAGTTTTGAAGCGACCCCTTATATTATACTTTGTTCCGTCCAGTACAACAAAGGGTATGACTATAAATGTAGGCTACGCGCTAATTTATGCAAATTCAATATTTTGTACGACGGGCTATCTATAATATGATTTGTTAAAAACAACACGACATACAATACAATAGCATCATGAATATGGAAAATTTCGTCTAACGTTATAGAGGCATTATTATAATTATTTAAATTTGTTGGTCATTGTTTTACAAAAGAAAGGAAAAGTATATAATTGTGCATAACGCCCAGAGTGCAAATCTTGGGGAACAATGACTTAATCGTATACCCTTCGTGCCTAAATATCTTCCAAATACCTAACAAATAACTGCAAAAATGCGGTCCATTTGGGGGTTACGAGTACATCCGACAAATCAATTATTTGCGGAGGAACGTCCTATTTAATGAAATACAAAGTTAATGCAGGTCATACGCCCCCCTATCGAGATGAAGGTCATGTTGCAATGACCTTTAGTATTTTCAAAATACAGCCGTTTTACAACTCGAAGTGATTGATGATGAAAGATATGTTTCGTTCCCACACTCATCGGTCTTTACATAGAAATGTTTTGGCATGTAGCGAAATAAATGACAAATGGCAATACCGTATCTGATAATACAAAGTTGTAATTTAACAGTAATTTACATGGCCTATCAGAAAATTGAACATTGTAAGAGTAAATACATAATTCCCATTCAAAATAAAACTATATAGCAATCCAAGGAAAGGGAAAAAATACAGAGATTGAGACATAAGACATATGAAAAGATAATTACGCACCGAGACAGAACCGTTAAGATTATAGCTGCAAAACGATATTTGCCTCATGTTAAAACTGACCAATATATCTTGCCCATGTTGGACCGAAAAAGCATAACTTGGCAAGTTCTTGCGATGTTGTCGTTATTGTTGTGCCTATTATCATCGGTTCAGTTTTGTTTTGTTTGTTCTTGTTGCTTTAGTTTGTTTGATTATATTCAACTCTGCCACACCAACTGGATTAAAACATCATATTACGCGAGCGGACAACATTATTCGACAAAAGTAATATTCATTGTAAGTTTTTACTCAGTACGCAAAACTTAAAAATGCCAATAAAATTGATAATTTAATAAACCACCAAAAATAAACAAATAAAACGCAAACCCTTCAGAAAATAAAGTACCGAGAAGAAACCGAAAACGGCGTAACGAATTTTCAAATAGCATTTTGTATCCGAAGTCTGTGAACGGATTTTTGCGGATTTTTTTTTTAATTTCTTGCTCGCGAACTTGAAATTTAGAGAACTTTGGGAACTATACTTCAGCATTTTCTTTTAATTCTTCTTTACTATTTAAAAGCAGTTCTATTTGCAATCCAGATTGCTACTTATCCATTTCAGGTCTGTACAGGGGTGTAACGCGATCCGGTCGGCATCGAGCTGATTTGGGCCGAGGGTAACGGGTGAAATAGAAGGGATCCCTAAGGCGAGTCATACAGATACAATCGTTGAGGCGCCCCCCGCCCCCCCCCCCCCCCCCCCCCCCCCCCCCCCCCCCCCCCCCCCCCCCCCCCCCCCCCCCCCCCCCCCCCCCCCCCCCCCCCCCCCTCGCACAAGGGTAAACGCGTCTCGAGCAAAGATGAATTATACACAGCCGGCTTCAGCTGGCCTTAAAATTGGCGATAAAAAGGAGATCGGTAAATGTTATTGCGAGACACATCGTAGGGGGGGTTAGTTTATGGAAGTTGTGGTTGACTATTTTATCGCAAAAATTGAGTTATTAAGAGTTGAAAAAATTTTTAGGGATATAACACCTATTGGCGAAATGTATGTCAGGTCACAAACTTAAATTATTTTATTAACAAATTAAGCATGCAATGCTAATCAGGCTCTGATAACGGGTGAGTGAAAATATAACTCCCGTATCCTCTCCCCCGAGACACAAGCGAACAAATAGCAGAGTGCTTTGTTGCAGGTTTTATTACAGATCTGAGAGTCTCGTCGCTGATCGGAAATCAGTAATTGCTCTTCAATAATCATTTGGATGTATAACCTTAAGATTTGAGTTAGGTTAGATTTGGTGAGTGAAAGTGTAGTACTCACACACCCATGAGGTCATTTGCATGTAGATGTAGCACATTTGAAACAGAAATGTAATAAAACTCCATTTTTGATGTTTGTAACCTTCTGGCAGCCTAAGGATTTTCTAAATTTGTGTATATTGGTAAGCAAATTGGGACCTTAAAAATAAAAATTTAACGTTGCAAAAACCAGCTGGGAACAACCTCTTCGTGGGCAAGACGCATGCCAATAAAAGCGTTTTAAACCTCAAAAGGCATGCAAAATCAGAAATAGTTGGAGAAAGAAAACATCATTCGACACTTACCAAGGTTCAGTCACGTTTGTTTCATTGTAAAGTACATTATGACACGAAAGGTAAATTTTATTTTAAGAACAGTAATGCCTTTACATGTTGTGACATCATTTTTATTATTTTATAGTTGAAGAATGTCAATGGGCATTATAATGTAGTCAAAACAAAAACAAAAGCAATAAGAACGGGGCATGGTGCACTTACCAACATTAAGTGACGTAACAAGATAGAATACGGTGGATTGAGCCGGCAGTGTACACACCATTGGTTATATTCTTTTACACATTGAATCAAAGATACCTCGTTTCCAATTATTAATTATAGACATGTCTTTGAAAATGTGTCCAAATTTTAAATCAAAACTACGACATTTTCTGTCCAACACACTCTAAATTCAGAGATTTAAAAATAAATTCTTAGGATTGTAGTAGTGATCAAATTAAAATAGATTAAAATCTATCCCACTTGCTTAGCTACCACATATAAGATTTTGAATTCAAATCCAATATGATTTAAGTTAATGCAATAGAGATTAAATTTAAATCCTAACATGGTTGGTCACTACCACAATCTTAAGGATAAATTAAATCCTGAATTTAGAGGGCAGAATCCCGGGGGGGGCCACTTGTAATCCCGGGTGGATAGCACGCTGCGTGCACAATGGACTTGTCCCCACCATGCACCTACGGCCGACGACAACGAAAACCCTGTTTTACGGCCAAGCGGACCTTCGAGTAGGGTCGGTCGGGCGAATTTTTCTTTTTTTAATTTTTTTTCTGTCTGGAGCTCAAAATTGGCCTAAACTAGCCCCAAAAATCTGAAAAATCAATAGAAAAAATGGAGGAAAATTTTTACAAACAAATTTTCTAAAAAAACGTTGCCAAAATTGATCATTTGGGCTAAAAAACGCTGAGTTTACAGATTTTTGGAAAAAAAACTAAAAAAACAAAATTCTGCAACCTGAAAAATCAGGGTCGGTCGGGCCCGTGTCAAAAGGGTTTTTTTTATTTTCGTCGCCTAAACACGTAATTTTCGCCGACTAAAAAACATACAAGTATTTTGTCTATTTTTGCTACGTTTAAACAAGTATTTTTGTCAGTTTTTGCTACCCTAAACAAGGAATATTGCATTGTTGCGTTAATATACCTTTATTATCTCGCTTTGCTTTATCTATTGACATTTTTTTTGATTTGATCTATGCTTAATTTTAGTAGTACATACCATTAACACGTATCACATATTTCAGGGTTAAGAAAAAACTACCCTTTTGTACATATTTTGCTGTTGACACCCTTATCCCTGTTGAAAAAAGACCTTTTTTCCATCGAAGGATGGATATAAAAGTTGAGGGGATAAAAGCCACAACATTGCAGTTTACCCTAGCATATGTGCAGCAAGCAAATGATTGGAGATATCCCAGTCAGGCAGAGTGGAGTATTTGTTCATGGAGCAGTACAAAGCCTCTGGTCAAAATATTTTAAGATAAGGACCATGGATCAGTGGCCCGTAACCAGGAGGGTGCAGGCGGGGGCAGACTGCCCCCCGGAAAACAAAAATTGGGAGGAGGAAGGGTGTTAAAATGGGGACGAAGAAGGCGGAAAAGAAGGGGAAGAAGAGAGGAGAAAGCAAGTGAAAGGGGAAGGAGAAGGGAAAAGAGAGAAGAAAAGGGGAAGGAGAAGGGAAAAAGAGATGAAAAAAGGGGAAGAGAAGAGCCCCCCCCCCCCCCCCCAGGGGAAAAAAAAAAAAGGAAGGAGAAGGGAAAAGGGCCGAAAAGGGGAAGGGGAAAGGAATGAAAGAGAGAAGAAAAGGGGACGGAAAAAAAATGAAGGCGAAACGATTAATAATCCATAATCTTTGGTGACCATAGGACCTATGGATTGTCCGAATTCAACGAACCCCCACCCCCCCCACACCCCAAACCCCCACACCACCCCAAACACCCCCCCCCACCCAACCCCCCCCCCCCCACCCCCCGCTTTTCAGAATTTCGAACCATGGGGAAAAAATATGGGGCAACCCGGCGAGCGTACGAGCCGGAAAAAAATTGGGAGGAAACTTCTTGAGTCTGCCCCCCCCCCGGAGGCTCAGGTCTGGTTCGCGACGGCATGGTAATTGCCTACTAGGAAATTAATTTACATTTTCCTAAGCCAGCTAGAAACAAAACTTTTTGATTTTTTTGGATGACAGCCCACCCATCACAGTGGGTGATAAACTACCACAAGTTCACAGTGCTGAACAATCATAACAGGGGGGCAACTCACTGATGAAGGGATATGGCTGTATAAAGGATGGCGTTTCCAAACCCGTGGTATTTCAAAATTAAAGGTTGCTGCATGAGTATGGTTGATGCACTGAAATATAATACTGTGGTTATATAATGTCTTTAAAAGAGAGGGTTTCCTATGACTCAAGTATTTACACTAACATATTAATACTAAAGCCTTTTCTTGTACGCGTGGTCTTGTTCACGCATCATATCCCTGTGTGAATGCAAGTCCCCCCCCCCCCCCGCCGGAATACGTTGAAACAAGTAGTATTATCAGCGTTGCGATTTGAATGTTGGAGTATATGACCACGTGGAAAAGGGTTTTCCAAAAAGTAAAGCACAGCAAGATGATTATTCAGAGGTCTTCTTAAAACCTCTGTGTAATCAGCATCCAATACAGGATGGGTCAATTCGCTCCTCTGAGACACCAAAGCACCAAAACCTCGAGGTCATAACCTCCCTTTTTTTCTCATACTTGTATTTACACCGATTTACGACTATTTGTGGATCCATCAAACGAATCTCGAAGAATCAGGTAAAAATAAAGGAGACCGCCAAATGACCTGACTACCTCTGTCTTCCCCATCCCTTGCGATAACACTAACTGCATAAGGGGCTTGCATTCCGTTAGTGCATAACGGGGGTTCCTAGGCGACCCCCCCCCCAAAATAACCACTTGACCTATATGATTGTAGATGTGAAATCCACCACAGGTTAGAAGGCTTCAGACATCAACAATAAAGGAATAAAAAACTGAAGAAGTTGTTCAGTAAGAAAATTAGGGCCAAACTATTGATTTATTGTGCGTCAAAATGTGCGAAAAAGACACTAATTTGTTTCCGCATTCCTACGGCATGACGTCACCTAGACTTGTGCTGCTTGCTTATGGGTGAAAAGAAATTATAACTAGATTACCCATATTAGCAACAAAAATATAATTGCCTCATGCCATTTTATATTTTTTAGGAGTTACTTTACTAAGTTACTCTATGTTCCTACAGTAAATCGCGACATGATGTATATAAAATAATATGGCTCCATGGCCTACTATACTTCGCAAGATTTTTTTTAAAATTAATGTTTTTTATTTTGTATACACATTTGTTTGAAGTTTAGGGAATTTTTGAAAATCAGAATAACAGTACCTCTAAAAGATTTTTCACTTTTTGTCACGGGCACTTCCGTTAGTGCATGGGGGGGGGCTCTACACTGTTAAAAAATTTCCGTTAAATTAAGAAAACAGATTTTCAGCTAAATACGTGAAAATCTGTTTTAGAAAACAATAAGAATAAAAAACACAAACATAAAAAAAATGTGAATTTAGGAAATATTTCAAAAAATTTCTTGGCAAGCCCACTATTTCCGGACTCTTTTTTTGGTTCAGTTAATTTTAATACGGAAAAATTCTTGGCTTAAAAGACAACATTTTTTTCCGTAATATGAGACAATTTCTGTAAAAAATTACTGCAAAGTTCGTTAATGTAAAGAAATTAGTTAAATTTACCCTAAAAATATCTGGAAAACTGCTGCCAGAAATTTCGTAAATTTCGGAAGTTTTTCTGAACAGTGTAGGACCCATGCTTATTCAGTACAGAACCGCTAGGGACTTGTACCGTATACGGACAATACGCAATACGGCACCTAATTATCTAAAGAAAGAAATCAAAAAAACGTAAAATATTCTAAGGGATTCTCAGACGAGAAAGGATTACTATTTCGAACTAATGCCAACAACATTATAAACAAAATCTACGTGTCAAAATTTGCTTTATGGTGTCGAATTTAAATTTGAAAAAAATATTCACTGTGACGTCATATCAGTTATTTTAATTAATATAGTTTATTTGAAAAAAAGATATCAAAATCCGCACATACTTTTTTTGATAAGCTTCAAAGCTCTAGGAGTGAAGATTGCAGCTTCAGAACTGTAAAATAAACTGTCCCGGGCCGGGTGAAATGTTTAAACCATATGTATTTCTTTAAAAAGTTGCATTGCATGGTGGGAAATTATGACGTACGTACGTATTTGTACGTATACGTACTTGTCCGCTTTCTTATGGACTGCTAATTAACGCAAAAAAGACGCAATGGAATTGATTTATTTGTTGCCCAATGCAAGCGCAACTAAAGTTAGACGTAATACAAAAAAAATATAAAAACAAATATATTGGCCAGCGTTAAAAAATCGCCGGCTGAAAACAAAAATGGGTCCCTAGGAACCCCCCCCCCCCCTTATCAGTTAAGTGGTAAGTTGTTCAGGGTACCACATGGCGGTCGTACGGTAGACACCTAAAATGAAATTATTAATGCAAGAAAGCCCATGCAGGAGTAGCACTTGCTCTTTACAGGTTATGACTGATGATGACATTGTGATAAAAGTGTTTGAAATAGTTGAGAATATGGAATACACACGATTTTAATACTTTCATTTTTGGTTCACATTAACAATGGGTCCACCAATTTGTGTTATAAGTTACTGGAGATGTCACACACGTAACCACCAATGTCACACAGTGACCGTAAATTGGTTATAAAACATTGTAATTACCAAGTAAAGTTTGCTTGTTACATTTGATTATCAACATTGTTGTAATGACAACGCTACCATACTTATATAATCGCAGAATTTTACAGCTGATGAAATGACAATCGGGGGAGGAAAGTGAAATGTTATTTTTGGTTAGGCTTGGACTAAAGGTTAATCATTCATCAAAGTTTATGCGATTGGTTATGTGGCCACACAACATTGGCAAATGAGGGAATGACCATTTCCGACACATTAATGCTAAGCCTGATTTTTAATTCGGAGACCACATATAATCATACAAACACGGATTTTTTTTGCCCGAATAAACACACACATCATCAAGAAAAATAAGAAAAACATAGATCATAATAAACCGAAGTTGGGAATCGTCCCAAGTTGGAAGCGTCCCAAGTGGCAGATCATGAATTGCAAAACAAGAACGAAAACTAAAGACATGTCATGCGTCTCATCTATGTGCAGTTGTGGTATCCAATATTTATGAATAATTATAATTAATTCTGTTCTTTTAAAGTTACTGGGGCAGGGGAAACTAATGGAATTAACAGTAGAAGGCGGAGAATTAGCCCACGGTAAACCCAACACCCACCAGTACAGAGAGAGACATGGGGACAGAAGATAGACTTTTTGCTCTCCGTTATCGGGTTCGCGTTCGACCTTGCCATGTTGTGGAAGATTTCCGTATATGGCTACAAGAATGGAGGCGGGTAAGATGATAAAATGCATTCAATGATCTCTGGAATGCATTCCAAACTCATAAATATATTCGTATCATGTTTGCATTGCCTAGTGGGTGGATACGATTAAATATTCCGAGCCCCTAACCCCCCATATTTAAAGTGACGATTGCCGCTGTTATTGCCTCACGGATTATCCAAAGCATTGATTTGATCGATCACACTCTGCTTATGGAGAAATTTCTCCATTTGGGAGTCCGTGAGTCCATTATGCCATGGTTTTCCGACTTTGTGAACAACAGACAACAATGTGTACGTTACAACCAGGTTCTTTCGGACTATAGCACTATCAATGGTGGCCTCCCACAAGGTACAAAACTTGGCCCATTTGGCTTCCAGTTAATCATTAATGACGCTGTATCAAGTAGTGGGCCAAAGACCAAGTGTTGGAAATACGTTGATGATTCAACAATAGCTGAAAATTGTATTCAACCACATTCTAGCCAACTTCAAGAGGTTTTAGATGAATTTAGTGAATGGTCGGTCAATAATAATCTGCAATTAAATCCCTCCAAATGTCAAGCCTTACAGGTTTGTTTTAAAAGGAATGTTCCAGTACCGGCTGATATAAAAATTAATGGTGTCCCTCTGAATTTTCTTTCTGAAGCAAAAATCCTAGGTATTTGGATGCAGGACAACCTCAAATGGGATAGAAACATTGCTGATATTGTATCTAAACCAATCGTCGGTTGCATATGCTTAGGACTTTAAAAGGATTTGGTTTTAATATTCAAGAATTATGTTCAGTTTACAAAGGGTATGTTAGACCATTATTAGAATATGCAGAATGTAGTTTGGCATTCCTCACTCACCTCAATTCAAGATCATACTTTGGAGCAGCTGCAAAAAAAGAGCTTGCATTACATAATTCTGGGCAAACTATATGATGGAAATACAAATGCTCGTGATCTTTGCCGATTGGACTCTCTAGGAGGACAGATCATTGTCCAATCATAGAAAAGATCTCATCCCTCCTACCAGCATGACCAGGTTGCAGAGTCATGGCAAAGTCCTTCGCAATGCTAATCAAATATCACAGCTCTATGCAAGGACTGATATCGTTTTAAAAATAGTGCCATCCCATATTTTATTGATTTTTTGAACAATTAATTGCCCAGTGCCCTTTGCATTTTTTACATTTTTTAATATCTGATGTGATTGCATCATTAGCTTTTGACAGTGTGTATTTAATTTGTTTTTATATTTTTATGTCATTGAGCATGTGCAATATCTCTCTTAAATTTTTGTATTTGGCTATAATTACTGTTTTTATGATTGTACAACTACTTGTAATTAGGCCACGATTTGGTGTTTGAATAAATATACTATCTACTATATTACTATCTCTACTACATACTACCTGTGATGACGTCATGCCAGGGCAATAGAACTTTTTTTTTGATAGAAACGTTTTTTTTTCCTACGCCGGCTATCATTCGATTCCTAACTTCTCACTCACGGCGATATTATTCTCTACTTTGTGTTTAATGTATCATTGCCAATTATATTGTAAAACTAATTTTCTGAGGGTTCTGGGTCTCCTAAGTGAGCATCTTTAGAATAGCTACTCTCCTATTAAAGAGGGTTGATTCCTACAGGATATCACTATCAACATGCATGTTTTGTCTAATTTTGAACTCTTTTGTAGGAGTCAAATTTAACTGGTTTTAGAGATAATTTCATTCCTCCGATCACGGAGTAAGATGGGGGTAAGATACGCCATTTATAGAAGTGATCATTAATAGTCACAAATCAAGAGAGTGAAAGTATTGCTCAGTGTGCACTTTTTAAAAGTTAGATTTAGGAAAGAAAATGGCATTTGGCCAACTCCCATTCTCAATCAAAACTATGAATTTAACAGTTTCCCCCCAAACCATTCAAAATTATTTTAGTAGAGGTAGATAAGTGGTTCTTTATATTAAAGGAGCAGGCAGAAAAAAAGAAGACGTTAGGGGGAAAATATGTGTGTATAAAATATGGTTTCATAGGCGAAGCGAGGAAGATAAGTTAACACGGCTCGACTTTCACCACCCTCAACGCCACAGCATTGTAATTGAGTGCTTTTTCCAAAATAAGTCTAAAAGGGTAAATTATAAAACGAGTCGCAAGTCAAATATTGTGATCGATATAAACCCCATGACAGACATCCTGGTAATTTGTCACCTTTCTCATAGAAATACACATTTTTGGTCATAATATGATAACTAAATATTTCACTAAAGTAGCACAACATAAGTGCATGCAAAAAAAAAAACACGAGGAAACACACACACCCCGACAATCATCGCGATGGTAACTTTAAACGAACTTATCTAAAACAGGTTTTTAAACATAAAAGCTTTTGAAATCGACCCATACTGTAAAATTTTCAAGTTTCAAGTTTTTCTTTTCTATTACTTTATTCTAAGACT
>JAMKCH010067378.1:0-18109 GCA_023653785.1 Ophioderma brevispina | reverse complement strand
CAACAAGAGATTTCAAATAGCAGGTCCCCCGGATGGTGACCTAAAATGCTGAATTCTGAGTTTGCACTGGTTAAAGCTTTATATCAAAATTAAAAAAAGGAAAAAACACCAATAAAAAACAAAAATAACAATGTTTCTATTTAAATATAAGCATATACAAATCACCTTTGGATTTCATTTTTAAGTTATTTCCTGTAGCCAAACATGCGGTAGGATCTAGGATGCTAATCTATAAAAACCCTACAATCAGAAAATTGGATGTTTGAGATCTCTCGTTGCACTTTAAACATCAATTTATCAAAGCAGTATACTAGACAGAATTAAAGAATTTCTTAATATTCTTTTTGGTTGAGTACGTCCTTCTGATCTCACCCTCGAATTTTTGTTTGCACGAATGTCGGAACGAGGCTATTTATCCTATATCGCTCACCTAGGACGTCACCCAATTGTTTTGAGCATGTTATTTATGAATAGACCGTCAATGTGTGTATTTACTGTCAAAAAGGAACAAAGGTTCATGTCAGTAAAAGTTGTTAAAGGGTCCTTCTTTGTGTCTGCAATTGTGAGTAATGTAGAGAGTAGTGAGGTACCCCCGGGTGAAACAAGCCCAATTTGAATTGAAATAAATATTAAAAAATACATTATTGCGTCAGTACAAACATGTACATCAGATAATCACCGCAGGGAATAACTTATTTGCAGTGTTAAAACAATCTAGACTGTCCACAGTCTCGGCTCTGTTTAGGACAGGACAGAAAGTTCAAAGACACAATAAACTTATTCATTTGAAATGCACTTTTACAACAGTCTCCCTCGCCGACACGCGGCATCCAAAATACAAAACAATCAAAACTAAATCCTACAAAAATCAGAGATCACTGGGACCTCTTCTCAGGCAGGCAACCTTGGACAACGGCACTGCGACCTCATACGAATCAACTTGTCCATGCAGGATGGTCCAGGAGCCTGAATCTAGGTCAGTGCCATGGATGAAAATTCTCAAAATGCCACTCACAGTTTGATTACTCGTGAGGAGAGATTCCAAAGGGAAGTACCTCTTAGATGATGGACCTATGACGTACTGTTGACATCAGGACGCCCTCTTGGTTTTCGGGCAAAATATTACAGTTAGTTCTGTGACAGACCACTATAAAATCGGTGATAAATCTATGCAGGAATCGTTCCTGATCTTATGGGTACAAAATGCAGATGGCGCAGGAGCTTATTATGGTTGATAAGAAAGTTATTAGTATTTAATTCGAAACAAAAGTTACAGCAAAAACAGAATTTCCCCATGCAAAGTATAGGTGATGTTTGCGACAGTTCTCTCTACACCAACAGGGACGCCGATATAACATAAAAAAGTCACCTCATCTATAAACAAAACAGATTCGTATATTCATTTAATACCAGTCGTTATACAGAAAACACTGAGAGGGTGGCTGTGATGAAGTTGCGATGGAACATTTTAATGCTCGTTGCAGATTATCCAGACCTTGAGCATTTCGCGCGCGCGCACAAACACACACTCAATCACCCCCCAATCCACAGGACTAATAGCCTCGTCTCAAGGGGACCCCAGATTTACCGGAAGTGGTTAAAATGTGGTATCAGTAGAAGCTACTATTTTTGATTTCCCTGTGAAATCTTATGGCTAAAGAATGTGGTTTGTGATGTTATGAGCAAAAATGTGCCAGTTTTTTGGGTCGACAATATTAACACTTAACTGCATAGCGGGTTTGCAACTTCCGTTAGTGCATAATCGGGGTTCTAGGGACCCCCCTATATAACCACTTTCCTATAGGATTTTAGATGAAATCCACGACATGTTAGAAGGCTTCATAGACCTCACAATAAAAAAATAAAAACTGAAGTAAGTTGTTCAGTAAGCAAGAATTAGGGGCATAAATATGTAGTTTTATTTTTGCGTCAAAATGTGCGAAAAAGACACTAATCGTTCTGCATTCACGGCATGATTCACGTAGAATTTGCTGATGACTTTAATTGGTGATGAAGGCATGAACTATAGAAACATATTAAGCACAAATAGCAATGCCTCGTGCCATTATATTTTATAGTTACTGTTTAATTCCCATATGTTCCTACGTAAACGCTATGTGATGTACATAATATCTATGACACCATGCCTAACTATACTTTCCACTATTTTTTTATTAATTATTTATTTGTTATGTCACTAGGTGTATGCATTATGGAAAAGTCAAAATCACAGGAACTCTATGAAGATTTTTAATTTTTATAGTGCATAAGGGGGGGGGGTTCCCTAGGGCCCAGTATGCTAGTTACGCAAAAACGACGCGATGGGTTTGAATTTTTTTTATGCACCAATGCAAGCGCAACTAAAAAGACGAATACAAAAAAATATAAACCAAATATATTGCAGCGTAAAAATCGCCGGCTGAAAAACAAAAAATGGTGTCCCTAGGAACCCCCCCCCCCCCTTATGCCGTTAAGTGTTAAGCAGTGTAGGCTTTCTGCCCCCCCCAGTGTGAAAGGAGATAGGGTCCAGCAGGATTCATAGTCCGGGCTCCATAGGTGACAACGGAATAAAGGTGAAACTAAGTGTATGTGAAGAGTCAACTGAATCGATTGCCCTATTGTCACCATTGTTCCCGGAGTGTGAGACCGGCGGACAATTATCTCCTGCCACACCGGCAAAATGGTTTTGCCAGAAACAGTTTAAAACCTGGTTTTTTAACCGGCATAACTGTTTAAACCGGCAAAACTACAAATGTCTAAGGTCATCATGCAAAGCATTTTAGGGAGGTAATACTAAATTAAGTACCTCTTTAACTTAGACTAACATGATCAACATGTCTTGCAGTCAGTATTTATTGTACAGAAAAAGAAGAAACAAAAAAAGAGGAAACATTGTAAAAATGAAAAGAAAAATAAAATGAAAAAGTAAACTGTGACAATTTCAAACATGCGCAAGTGGCAGCGAAATCAAAATACTGATATGGATTAGAAGTACATAGTCAATCTAAATGTGGTACTTGCTCTTATTCCAAGTTTTTATTTTATTTTTCAATATTCAGCCTAAAAATTATTCCTTTTTGATTTTTTCATTTACTATTAGTTTGTTTTGATATATTCATGCCTAAAGATCAAATTTAAGGTACATGTTGCGATTTCAGTCCAATTTTCCCACAAGGTTTTCTGGAGTGAAGTAGGGGTACTGATAAAACTGTATAAAATCACCTAGTCTGTAAATGTAATAAAAAAAGCCAGAGTGTTTTGGACTATATTTTTCAACCTCACTTGTTCTGTGGTTAATTTAATTTGGTCTGAACGGTTTAAACCAGGCGGTTTAACCGATCGGTTTTACGGCCAACCTGTATTAAAGTGCATTTCGTGATTACAGCACCTTCTGTTTTACTTAATTGGTAAAGATATCCTGAGAAAAGATTATTCACAAATTTGAGTTGTTCCGATCTTGCGGGTTTGTGTTATGAGCAATTGCTGTTTCCCACGGTCCGGGCCTCGCACTTTGAGTTTGGAGGGAGTGCGCCGGGGTGTTTGCACCACTTTCCGAAAATATACCAAAAAGACAGATTTGATACCCATCCTTATCTGATTTGGTGAAGGTTTGGGGCGAAAGCCCAGCAGACTGAGAGAAATAAATGTTAAATGTATTTGAGCCAGTCTGACAGCGCTATTTTTCAAACTTGTGGTTTGCATGCGTTCTTCATACTGATTGACCGTTGGAAAATCCACTTGCACTTGAACTGAAATGCAACCCTTCATATATGTTGAGTCAAAATCCTCAATTCCGTGACTAATCTTTGGCAGCAAGTTCGGACGATGGATTTGACTTCAAAGGGACATTTAGAAGGGTTTTAGGCCCAACATGTCCCTCTGGAAATGTCGGAAATTTCCACCAGGAGGGGGTAAAGTTTCTACAGGTGTATAAATTTTAAATAATGTCAAAATAACGTTTAGTATAGCTCCAATGTTAGTATGGTAACAAGACTAAAAAGTCTATGGTAACATGTCTGTACTCAGGTAAAATGCAGCGTTATGGAGATATAAAGCAAAAATAGGTAAGTCAAATGTGTATCAGCAAAGGTCAAGGTCTTACACGGTTTGATTGAGGTTAAAAGTTCTTTAAAAATTGATTTTTTAAAATTACACGTGAAATAAATTATGTAGGGTATACCTACACTGTAGCATTCTGGAACTTTGTCCCCCATTGAAGTGTGTGGGGAAAAGTGCCCCCTACCCTGTAACCACGAGAAGATGCCAAGAGTGCAAATATATTACCCAAACATACTTAACAACTGTATGTCCTCATGACTGATGATTTGAAACCAAACTTGGACTACAGGTGCAACACGGAGTCCCCCATTTTTGATGAGGTCGAAGTCACACGCAAGGTCAGGGGGGGGGTCATATGAGGTCAAGTTGTGAAAATAGGCTGAGATGTGAAGTTGACCCCTCTTTAGAAGGTTGATGTTCAGTTGGAGCCAAACTTAAGTCATAGTGCTACATGGGATCCATCATTTGTTGATGAGGCGGGGGAACATACCAAGGCAAGGTCCTGTGTGAGGTCAAGTTGTAAGATCAAAGTTGAAGTTCAATTAAAAATTGACCTCATTTGAAAAGTTGCTGTTCAATTGGAAACCCAAATTGAATCATGGGTGCAACATGGAATCCTGCATTGTAATGAGGTCAAAGGTCCAATTACAAGGTCAAAGGTCATGCGAGGTAGTTGTAAATAGGCTGAAGATGTAAAATTGACCTAATGTGAAAAGTTGTAAGTTGTCAATTGGAACCAAACTTGGTTTTATGGAGTTTACATGCAAAACCCTCATTTGTTTATGATGGTCCCAAGTTCACATAGCAAGGACAAAGGTCGTGTTGGGCCTATCTTTCGCTAACTGCGATGGCAGGCGACAACAAGCGCGTCCGAGGACCGATGTTATTTTTGCATGTTGTTAGGGCTAGAAATGTGGAGGGGATGCCGTTGGGCGGCTTTGTGCTGTGTTATTTCTGCCCTTGTACACACTGAAGCGGGTGTTGATGGGACCCAATAGTGATATAATCGGGGGGCTAATTGATCTTTTCGATTTTGGAAGAATTGTCTGGTAGTGGCTTTAACGGCCTATTGATCTGTTAAAGTTCGTTTTGCATGTTTTCAAGCTTTACAATGTATAGGCATATCTTGATTATCTTGCAAAAATTGGTGGTAAAGAACAGGCCTTTCCAATTAATTTGGTAATGTCCGAGACGTGAGTACAATATATGGTGTTGACCATTTTTCCATTGTATGAGCGCAATTGCAATTTTGAATGCACCTATGATACTGCTATACTGGACGGGTCACATATGCTACATGGTAATTAAAAGGCCATGCCCATGATTGCTAATAGCCTCATCCCAAGAACCACGTGTTTTTAGTGTTTAATTGAGAAAGATGTGGTTTTTCTCATCCGCCCTGTGGAGCATAGGGGGTAGCATATCAAGTCCCGATATGTTTTGGGGATGTTATTTTTATGTGTAAAATATATCTTGTTCTTCAAATGGCCTAGATATCATTTGAGAGCGAAATTTGAAGAATTTCATATTTTGTGGAAAATGTTGCATAGTGCCGCTTTAACCTGACGAGTTTTATCTGGAGCTTTCAGCGGCGTCAATACGTGAAACATGAGTCCAAATCTGCTATATCATGGGCGATAATAACATCGATCTTCTGGATTTTGACTCCGATCCTAAAGTTAATGACTTCGTTAATCTTGTTTTCTTCAATGTTTTTTTCCCTACCCTTGATAGGCACCCGAATACAGAAACACTGCGACACGATCATTGATAACATCATAACAAATGATCTTTTAGCCAATGTAAATTTGCGGCGTCTTAGTCAATGATAGCTCAGACCATTTTCCAGTGGTTTCTATTTAAATGCACAAATTCTTGACCTCCAGATGTTACTTTGTAACAAACAAAATTCGCTGACTAAACAGTCACGCCAACTTAAGCCAAGCAACATCAAGGTTTTAAAGAATGGGCTATATCATACTCGGAGAATGTGTATATGACGATGACAACCTGAAAACAGATTTTAATGCACTCCAAGACAAGTTATCAAATATATATAATATTCCTGCAGGTTAAATCACTAAATTATCTAAACGTAAAACGCCCAGGAAACCATGGATAACGTTGGGTCAAATCAAATCTAATTATACTAAAGAAAATATTTCAAAAATCCGCTCCAAACCAAATAACGATAATAAACTTAGTACACAAAAATAGCGCCATACTCAAATTATCTCTGGGCATTGATAACGTAATCATATCACAACACAGCTGAGATGCCACGGAAAAATATGAAAAAAAAACATGGCACAAACTCTAAATTTAATGCTACTGGCAGAACAAATCCCCCAAACCACTCTCATACTTTAGTCGACTCTAATTGGCTTGAAATAAAGACCCAGTCGAAATCGCTAACAAATTCAATGACTTTTTTTACCAACATATAGGCCCGTCACTGGCTGCTAAGATACCCAGTTTCACATATCAAGGACAAAGGTCGTGTTAGGCCTATCTTTCGCTAACTGCGATGGCAGGCGACACAGCGGTGAGCGGGTTCCAGGACTCCGATGTATTTTTTGCATGTTGGGCTAGAAATTGTGGAGGGGATGCGTGTGGGCTGCTGTGCTGTGTTATTTCTGCCCTTGTCCACAATTAAGCCGGGTGTTGATGTGACCCAATATTGAATAACGGCGGGGGTAATTGATCTGTTTCCGATTTTGGAGCATATGTCTGGTAGTGCTTTAAAGGGCCTATTGATTGTAAAAGTTCGTTTGTTTTTTTTTTGCCATGTTTCAATCTTTACAATGTATTAGGCATATCTCTTGATTATCTTGCCAAAATTGTTGGTAATGACAGGGCCTGTCCAATTAATTTGTATGTCCGAGACGTGAGTATAATATATGGTGTGACCTTTTTCCATTTGTCTGAGTGGCAATGGCAATTTTTTGAATGCACCTATGATACTGCCATACTGGAGACGGTCACAAGTCTGCTACATGGTAATTAAAAGGCCATGACCTTGATTTCTAATAGCCTCATCATCCCAAGAACCACGTGTTTTTAGTATTGATTGAAGCTGCTGCTGTTTTTCCCATCATCCGCCCTGTGGAGTCATAGGGGGTATGATAGCATGTCCATCTGATTTGGGGTATGGTTATTTTTTATGTGTAAAATTATCTCTGTTCTTCCAATGGCCTAGAACTATCATTTGAGAGCACATTGAAAGACATTTCATCTTTTGTGAAAATGTCCAGTGCCGCTTAACACCTTGACGAGTTTTATCTTTAGCTTCCCGCGTCTTCTTCAATCCAGTTAAAAATGAGTCCAAATATTGCTATATCATGGGCGATAATAACATCGACCTTCTGGATTATGACTCCCATCCTAAAGTTTATGACTTCGTTAATCTTGTTTTCTCTTTGCAATGTTTTTTCCCTACCATTGATAGGCCTACTACCCGAATACCAGAACAACTGCCACGTCATTGAATAACATCCTAACAAATGATCTTTTAGCCAATGTAAATGCGGGCTCTTAGTCATGAATATCGGTCAGTACCATTTCCAGTTGTTCTATTAAATGCACAAATTCGACTCCTCTTTACTTTTAACAACAAACTTCTCTTACTAACCTTCACGACACCCACCCCCCTTAAGAGCCAAAGCGAACATCACAAGGTTTAAAGAATGGACTAAATCATCCACTATCGCAGAATGGTATGACGAATTACAATCCTTAATAGCTTTTAATGCTCTCCAAAGACAAGTTCAAATATATAGAATATTCACTGTCCTGTTAAATCACTAAATTATCTAAACGTAAAACGGTAAAAACGCCCAGAAACCATGGATCACTTTGGGTCTAAATTCAAATCTATTAATACTAAAGATAAATTATTTAGAAAATAAACCATACCCCTCTCAAAAACCAAATACCGATCAGTAAACTTAGATACCAAAATACGTCACTCGCTAAATTATCTTCTGTCTGCGCATTGATAACGTAATCCATATCACACACAGCTATATGCCAACCGGAACAATATGAAAAAACTGGCAACTCTAAATAATCTACTGGCAGAAAGAAAAAATCCCCCAACAACCCTCATACTTTAATCGACTCAATATTGCTCTGAAATTAAAGACCCAGGTCGAAATCGCTGTTTAATCGCTAACAAATCAATGACTTGTTGTTTTACCAACATATAGGCCCGTCACTGGCTGCTAAGAAATATAAAGATCCCCCGTCCTGACTACGTTAATCCTAGCAGCTGCAGTTCATCTCGATTTCCCCATAGTATATTTCTATTGCTTACAACTAAGGAAGAATTGTTGGATCTTACCTCACAAATGAAACCTTGTAATAGTTGTGGCGGGTCGATTGGTATTAGCTAAACATAGTTAAACAGATTTTTACCAAACATTATTGAGCCTATTATGCATCTATTTTCAAATCTTTCCATATCCACCGTTATTGTCCCATCTATGAAAAGTTGCTAGACCTCTTATTCCGGTCTTTAAACTGGTTATAAGCCATTCTTTCAACCAATTACAGCCAATATCCCTCCGTCCACCAGCGTTAATCCAAATCTTGAAAATTTATGGTATAACAGAATCATATCGCTTTATTTTGATAAAACAAAAATCCCTCACCTCCTGCCCAGTTTTTTGCTTTAAGACCTAAACACTCCACCTATACACTTTATGATACCATTACTACTACTGCCCTCGAACCAAAAACTCTGCCTGCCGTGATCTTTCTAATCTCAGCAAGCCTGTCGTATAAGGCTTTGATCACAAATATCAATTAATAACCTAAAAAATAGTGGTAATAAGATTTACTGGCCAAGTACTTGGATTGATACTGAATTACCTTGGATACCGAAACAATTTGTTTTGATTATACCAACACTACTCTACTCGTTTCGCACTTCTTCGACGTCAGTTGGCGGCGTACTCAAGTGGCCAAGTCTAGGACCTCTTTTTTTTTCTACACTTAATTAATGACCTCGTCCCTCAGTGCCCTCCTAATCTTCAATTTATTATTTTCGATTCGCAATGACACTAATATTTGTATTCTAAACAAGAAACATAAAGTACTTAATAACCTTAAATAAGAATTAACCTATATCTAATTGGTTTAAATAAATAAACTTCTCTAAAACATTAAAAAAAAAAACTAATTTTTAATGGTATTCGAATAACACAAACCCTTTAAACCACCAAAGATATTAAAATTCGATTATCGAACAATAACCACTTGAATATTAAAAACACAACTAAATTTTTAGCGTTTTAATTGATGATGATATGTCTGGAAAATCAACACACTTGTGTGTGTGTTGTGTGTGTTTGATAGTAAAATCTAAGTTTAGTATAAACCATCGAGTCGTTTGGTGTACCTTATCTTTGTCATCGTATTTTTTTCCTTTTCGCACCGTATTTTTTGCATTTGTTAATCAGTTCGTCCGCTGCCTGATTGGGCATATTCCGAAAAAATTGGCCCCCCCCCCCCCCTAAGGGGCAAAAAAATTGTGTTCACCAAATTCTGGAATCCTGGCTATCGTTTCCTAAATTATCATCTGGAAATTCCAGACGCTAACTTCCGTAAATTACCAGGAATTGTAGACACTACCTTTCCCTTAAAATTCAGAAATTCCCAAACTAACCAATGTAAAAAACTGGATTCCTAGATGATTATGGTGCATTTTATATAGGTGTGTGCCAAATAGTGATTTTTTGCTGGAATTTACTACCTCTGAAAATGCATAAACACACTGAATTGTCCTTCCGTCAACCCTCTTTATCCCTTTCTTTACCTCAGAATTACTGGAATTCTCACCTCGTAATTTAGACATTAATTCTGAAATTCCGGCTTTCAAAAGTGACAAAAAGTATGGAAATTCCGGCGCCCTCTATAGGGGGGTGGCATTTTTTTTCTGGAATAGCCCATTAACCCTCGTCCTTAATACCACTACCAAAACCCTTTTTTGTAAACACGGTCTCTAAACGCAATAGGGGACCGCCCCCCCGAAATCGTTATAAAACACCTGATGCTTGTGACTTTGATACCAGTGGATAGCTATGGTGGTCCTCTTTTCCATTTGATACCAAATAAGTACCAACATACCTAGTATGGCGTCACAATGATTTCATCAAGCAGTCCGCGAGATACAAGGCAAAATTGTCATTTGTTCCAACAAAAAACAGAGAGGCGAAAAGATATTCCCTAATTTTCGCTTAACACCACCTTGCATACTCTTATTTCCTCATGCGGTTTTCATTCATTCATTTCATCACGCTCAAAGTGATGTAATGGCTAGTTTTTTAGAGCCATACTGTGCCATTGATATTTTCAAAAATAACACCATAAAATCTCCTGGGGTGGGTTGGGGTTGCACCACCCCCCTGACCCTCGATTTTGACGGCCCTATACCCTAACCCTAACCCGGTGAAAGTGGTACCTTCACAGTTCAACATTTTTTTCGCTAAAATAATGACCGGGAGCGATGAGATAACGATTACCAAAACTCCGTTTTTTACGAAAAGCTGTGTTGGCATTTTAAATCGCAGTCGCACCGGAATCGAATTCACTATGGGTGGTGGGTGGTACACCCCCCCCCCCCCTTTTTAATGACTAGTATTCCATGCATCACTAATCATGCGAAAATATCCTTAAATGCATGGCGGGGCTTTTTTAAATAAAGACACACTCTTTAGTTTTGTGTTAATAATGTTTCATTGTTCATCCAAAGGGGGAAGGAGAAGAAATAAAGTAAATAACATTTGATTAATTTTAAAAGACATACACGTAACCCATTGCGAAAGTTTTTTTTCATTACAGTATTTTTTAACCTTTTTTACTTTTCAACATCATTAATTTGGGTCGATTGACATCAATCTTCGCCCAAAATAATTTCTTATTTGTCGATCAATGGGGGGGGGCTCTTTCATTCATTGAAAATCGTCGCGAATCTTCCAAACAGGCTATCTGACCAAAAGTCACATTTTTCGAATATCCGATCGGCGATTGAAGGTTTTAGAGAATTAATGAACTTACCATCTAAAATTGAAAAAATTTTAGGAAAACGCGTTTTAATGTAAGGGCAGGGGGGGGGTAATGAGAGTGAGAGGTATTGAAAAACTTTTCTTAAACTAAAAAATGGAGGGAACTGGGGGGGGGGATGTTGAGGGGTTTTGGGGAGGGATTGGGGTATTGCAGGGTGGTTTGGGGTGTTGTGGTTGGTGTGTGTGTTTGCGCAAGTTAGTCCAAAATTAATTAGCAAAGTAAAGAAAAAAATTGGGCGAGAGGGGCGGAGGGGGTGGGGGGGGTAAAAGGGCGCGGAGCCCGAGTGTGTGGTGTTGGTCCGAAGGGGGGCAATTTCCCGTGGGTAGGGGTGAGCGGGACAAATGTCGGGGCCTAGTCAGTAGGAGAGGAATCATGTGAAATCGGCGAGGGGGGCAAAAGATCGGGAAAAGGTGGGCTGAATTTACAAGAGAAACTAAGTGGGTCAGGTGGTTTTAATGGTTTGACAGTAAAAAATTTGGGCGCGAGGGGTTCGCCCGCTCAAGTGTTGGGTGGGTGTGGTGTGTCAGAGAGGGGTGGGGCCCGCTGGGTCGGCCCGTGGTTGCGGCCGGCACGCTGGCTAACGCCAGGCTATGGTGATATTGAAAGGGGCGAAAGGGGGGGTGGGGGGGTTGTGGAGGAAAACTCCACGTACAGGTGGGGGGGGGGGGAGGGAGAAGGGGGTAATTCGGGGGGCTTGTAGTTGGAAGGTGAGGGAATGTGCGAACGGGTAGAAGGTGAGAAACGGATATGCTAGCTTTTGGGTACCAAGTTTGGTGCTGAGGCGCGGGCATCATCTCTTAGAGGTAGGCAAAAGTAGATGATGTAAGGCAACCAGATGGGGGGGAGAGTAGGGAAAGTGGGAGCTGGGGGGGGTGTGAAAAATTATATATTTATTGGCGGGGACGGGGGGTAGCTTTTGTGATAAAAATTACTACAACACTAGGGGGAAAAAATAACTTATAGGAGATTTTAACAGGAAAGGGGGTCGCGACAAGCCATTTATGGCTGTGCGGTAGGAAATTAACAGTATGTAGGGTAAAAAAGTGGGATAGACTCAGATGCTCGGGGGATCGGTAGGCTGATAAATATTTAGGGAACGGCGAGGCAAGTGTGTGTTGGGACACTATAGGGAAAAGAAAGGGGAGGGGAAGGAGGGGGAGAAAGGAAGGAAAGAGGGGGGGGAGAGAAAAAAGGGGAGGGAAAGGAGAGAGAAGGGGGGGGAAGAAGGGAAGAAAGGGGGGGAAAAGAAAGAAAAAGGGAAGAGCGAGTAAGTTATAGGGTAAGATATGGATGAGTTTAATTTGAGACATAATAATGAGAGATAGATTATAAGGATTTGTTAATTAACGATTCATTCTGTTTGGTATGGGCGGATGTTTACTTAATATTTGGCTGGGACTATTTATTAAATAAAATGGTTAAAAAATGGTTTTATAGATGGGAATTTTGGTTTTAAATAACGAAAATTTCTTCATCGTACGGTTTAGTATAGGTTTTTTAATGATAAGCTATTTGACTCAGATCATGCTGTTTCTTAAACCTGGTATGGTAGTCGTATATTATGATTATATTGGGGTGCATTTCAGAATTAAATGGAAGCATTTATTAATTTTACAATGTCTGAAACTTGAGGAGCGTACTTTAATTATTCATTTAGAGATACATTTCACTGTTGCTTACTGATTATCAAAGTGGTGGAGATTGAGTTTGTTGGGAAAATTGGTGGATATTTAACAGGGCGGGTATAATTTGTTGGGATAATTTATAAGTACTTAGGCGATATGTGCTGCCTTGATTTAATTCCTGGACCATATATTTGACTGTAACATTTGTTTATTTATTATTATGCTTAAAGTGTGATAATTTATAAAGAATGTTCACGCGTTTGGGTCCCTCAACCTTAGAATATTGGATTTGTAGATTCATTGTAGAACTTTTGTGCGCGTATTTCATAAAAGCGACTTGGTTGACTATTATTTGCTCGCCGTGGGATCATTCCTTTGGTGGGGACCTGTGCTCGCTGGTACACAGCCTGTGGGAAAGATGCAGAAAATAATACAATTAGGAATCGGTACATAGTTGTCACAACGACGTTACAAGTCGCGGTTGAAGTTAACCCGTTTCAATAGCGAGATACTTCATATAGCTACTGAAAACTTTGTTAATGTGACCAGAGAGAAGGGGATGTAAAGGGGGGGGAGGAGTATGGAAAAGATCTGTCGCCGCACACCTCCTCCCTGGACTCACCAAATTTTGATCTGCAAAGGAGTGTTTAAAGGGAAAAACCCATGGTGTGATCTTGCTTCCAGTTTTTTATGTGTAAGCCGTTAGAAGAGGTACACTCTCCCGCATCCTTTATGCTACTAACCTCAGTAAAATTACGTCGTAGGATCGGTGTTTGCAAGGAGGTGATAAAGTTTCAAATTGCCTTGTGTTGGGTTGGCGTAAGGGCTTAATCCCTAAAGTGGGAACTTAGGCTGGATGGGTTGATGACTCGGGTGGGTGGAAGGGGGGGAGAAGAGGGGGGGGGGAAACATTCAAAGGGAAAAATGAAGGAGAAAAATAGCGAGAATTATGGGAGCTCAGAACAATCAATGTATCAGGTATGAGGAGGGGCACGAAGTGCAAATTAAGGCAGGTCCGTGAAAAAATACTACTTATTGGGCAACAATTAAAACTGGTAATACATGATAATCGTGGTTTATAGTTAGTGGGTGGTTTTTGTTAATATTTTCTCAAATGAATAAGTTAAGGTATTTGTGTAATTTTAAACCTTTATTATAATAAATATTTTGAGTACTATAAAAAAATCATTTATTTGAGTATTATAATAATCATTTTGAAGTCACACGTACTCATTTTTGATCATTCAAACTGTCATCTTCGTCCCCGAAATGGTATAAGGATTATATCCTAAACTGTATTGTAGAGATTGTCCCGTATCATATCACAACTTGAGTTCTAGGAATTTGTTCTCATAACAGTATGGTTGTATCACTACATATAAAAGAATATTTTAAATTATTATGTCTAAAAACACAAAAACAACACCCTAAAACCAACTCAATCAACCGGCGGCGGCGATTTGAAAATTGACAAACGGAAGGCTTAGACCAGTCCACGGCAATCCTCACCATCTAAAATCTACTTCTACTAAAGAACACAGCCATACATATTTTTGTTGAACTTAATTGCCCTACAAACATTTGTATTTGACGGATAACCAGCCAAATACTGAATTTTTATTTCAGTTTTTTTCCAAGGAGGCCTATTACAACACCTAATTGAATGAAGGGGCTCCTTTGAATTTAAATATCAACATTATTCAATTATACGGTTAATCACTAAAGTTTAAAGGAAAACAAATACCTTACAGAATAAATTCTGGCAGCAATTCTTACAACAAAATCCAAAAAAAAAATAGTTTTTACCGGATTTCCACCAAATTCCACTGTATTATTACGGGCTTAAAGACACCAATTTTTACACCAAACTGTAAATTTTTGCAGACATGCAAAAACCCACAAAACCGCAAACATTTGGTGAACATTTGTGGGATCAGCCTACTAATTTTTGGGGTTTTCGCGTCAGTGTTTTTTTTCTTCTACACTTCCAATCTCACATAACTCAACCTAATATGTTTGTTTTAGGATATGTATAAATTTACGTTGAATGGTTAGCTGGTTGTAATGGTTGGAGCATAAAATATTGGGTATTTTATTCACAGTGTAAATGCAGAATGTGGACGAGAGGGGCTTGGCTAGGGTCTATGTGACAGAAAAGTACGTGGGGGGGGGGACTGGCAAAAATGGCCAAATCGTCTCAGATTTTCAGCTCATGAGTTTATAAGCTGTTTTATAATGGTGTTTTTTCAAAGCAATTTTAAGCAGCGGGGAGACATTTTGACAACTGCTAAAGGAACAAAAAGTAGGGTGAGGACATTGCAGAATCGCCATATGACCGAAGGGGGGAATCTGGAGTCAAAAATCAGGGTGACCCTCCCGGGGTCTTGTCATAATAAAAATGACATAAGGGCCTACAAAGGGCCCATAGTCCTGTATGTTATAAGAAGCGCCATGCGCCCCCCTATGTCCAATCTGCATCTGAGAGACCTCTTAAACTAGAAAAATCAATTTGCCTGCCCATGAAATTTTTTTCGTAAATTTACACAGGACGAAGTTAATAGTTGGAATAAATAATCGCATATTATATTGTTAAAAGTGGTGTTGCTGGTGATATTTTGTTTTGTTTTTTTCTTCTCTGTCTTTCCTTATAACCAATGGATAATGAAGCCATGAGCTGCAGATTGTCTGTTTGAAGACTTTTCATTGTGGCGTTTGGGTATAGATTTTCTAAATGACAAAACTTTTTATATCTCAAATAAGAAATGCTATTTTTTGCGTCACTATTTGGTACATGAAAAGAGCTCGTAAAATATTAGCAGGTCAGAATCCATTCCCCATCAGCTTCCATGATTTCTAAAGAGAACATCCTTAAAGAAAAGTGTTGTGTGGGGTTGTTGGTTGGGTGGGGGGGTAGGGGTTCAATCCAACACACCCACAAAGAATTCTTGATATATCTCCAAATTCCGAAATGGTAAGAGTGCTTTTTTTTATTAGTTAGTCCTTCTGTATTTAAAAACAAATTGGATTGCCTTGCCCCCTTCATCTGTCAACCACTTGCCCTGTTCCTTAATCTTTCCTTTTTTTCTAATCTTTCCCTTTCTACTGTTGTTTTCTTTCCCTGCTAAAAAACTGAAAGTTGCTACAGCTAAAGTCATTCCAGTTTTTAAGAAGGACGACCCGCACTAATTTTCCAATTAAAAAAAAAAAAAAAAAAAAAAAAAAAAATCTAAAATTCTAAAAAATTCTCGAACGGCGGAACCCCGAACGCCTGATCTAACTACAGGCTTGGCACTTTTCTCTCTTCGCACAATGTCCTTCATCATCCCATCAATATGGGCTTCAGAAAACAGCATTCCACTGTCTGGCTTCTACTGGACCTTTGTGATAAAATTTCCTTCGGCTCGCTCTCAAGCGTCTCAATTGATCATCATACATTGGCCACTTTCTTGACCTATCTAAGGCTTTCGACACCATAGATCCATTCTATTCTCTTAACCAAAAAAAGCTTTCCCCATTATGGTATAACTGACGTTGGAAACCTCCTTAGCTCTTCTTGCAGACCTATCTTTCTGAAGGCAAACAATTTACCTGTTTTTGATACTCATCCTTCTGGCCTTGTCGTTTCCTGTTGAATGTGGTGTTCCACATGGCTCTATACTTGGGCCTCTTCTTTTCTTCTCTAAGTTAACGACAATCCCCTTCCTCTGATCGTCTTTCTTTTGTCTATTTGCAATTGACCTAACTATTTCCCTCTCAATCCCAACCTAGAGTAAACCCCATAAAACATTCAACACTGAAATGGTTAAGTTCATGTCACAAATTGGGTTTAACGAAATACGCTCTCACTTGGGGGCATTTCGTGATCCACATCCTCGTCCCCCCCGACTTACCTAAAGATGTTGAGATTCTTATAACAAATGACCTGTTACCGCTTAGTAATCCACGTGTGCCCAATCTTACGTGCAATTCGGTCGCATCTGCAAGAAATTCGCAATTTTCTATTTTCCTGTCGGTAACTGACAGCACTTACAGCACGGTAGCCTATGTGACCGTGTAACCAAGCAATTGCTCTAACACAAAACCGCAAATCGGAGCGGCTCAAATTTTTGGGAAGAAGCTATTCTCAAGGATATCCAATGATCATGAATAAAACATAAGGGGCTGGAATCACGACATGCACCGTTTAATGTTAAAAGACTAACTCATTCACTTCACCAAAAGTCTAACAAACTTCCTAAACTCAACATACAAATTGATACTGCCAAAATTAATCCAAAATAAATAACCACTACTTTTCTAGGCGTTGTAATTGAAAAACATTGAACTGGAAATCCATATCGCCAAGATCACAATCAAGACTTTTTTTTGGGGTTAGAAGTATTGGTGTTCTTAAAAACTCAAATACACACTACCACCTAATGTCCTGTTCACATTATACAATACTCTTGTTCTTCCCTATTCATACAGTAATAGTTCCTGGCAATTTCGAATAATACACTTACCCTATCTCACTGTCCCTGGAATTCACATAATCTAATTCATCTTGATAGACTATTTCACACTTCAAATTTTAAATCGTATGAGCGAACGATCATTTTTCTGCATGTACCGTATTGCCGTCCAACATCTTGGCTATTAAGACACCGGTAGTGTTCCACCAAGTTTTAAAAATAACAACTACAAAAACACCAAAAACCCAAAAAAGCATTACAACAGCCATGATACAACGACACGCACCGTGAGTATATTAACAAACACACTGCCCTTTGTTTTCCGCGCGTTTGACGAGAAATAGCACTGAGGTGGCATATCATCAATAATCACTTACCGCTCGCAATATACAACGAGAGCATGTATTTCAACCCACAAAGTATATTGGAACACATTTCATGTGCACAGTGAAATAAGAAAAACGGAAACACGACTTACATTAGAAAGTACTTTTAAGCGGTCCGTATCAATGATTATTACGGAAATTGCGAAACCTTTTACAATGGTCTCAGTCTCGACCTACAGCCTTTATTACGAAATGGCTAGTAGCCAAACTTAAGACATCATTTCTGTTATCCTCATGATGTGCCTTTTTAGTGATAATATTGAGGATACTTCACTCTATATGCAAAGAAAATGACGTTTATGGAATGAGTATAAATTCATCTATAGTTCAAACATTTCCAAATCTTTCTTATATATGTATTTCGCATATTCAGTTATTGTCAAGATCAGGCAACATCAAGAGTTTTTGTGCAGTTTGATTTTACATTAAATGCATCTTCATAAAAATAACAATGGGATTTTTTAAAAATATATATTCAAAACGGTTACTTAGGGAGGAAATGAGACCACATTTATAAAAT
>JAMKCH010067375.1:0-15834 GCA_023653785.1 Ophioderma brevispina | reverse complement strand
GAAATGGCCCTGGAATTAACTGGCATACAAACACGACAGATATCGACGAGGCTATAATAAGGTAGCAAATTGGTATCGTATTGAAACCCGTATGTAACATGACTGACATACACGGATGGTGATAATAAATCGATGAAATCCCGGGTAAAATCCATTCAGACAATCTTTGACGCACTCTCAAACCAAACATGTTCCTTGATCGGAGAGACTTTCAAACGGTACTAATTGTGGGATTGAAATTGGGTTCGATTTGATACCCAACCTAACCTCAAACTGCGTTTTCCGCAGTTAGTTGTGGAGCACCGACGTTAACGAGCGAAATGGTTAGAATAAAGCTTGATGAGAAACATACTACCACTACATAAGTTTTATATGTATGGCCCGGCTAATAAGATCCACGGTTTTCTAGAGAACTTATTATACTAGCGATGTAGCTTTGAGTGTGGTTCATTAAACAGAATTGGGCTAGAAATCCACCAGGACCACAATCTAAACATAAAAAAAACTACCATAGAATTACTGACATGCACGTACGTTTACAGTGCGTGTACCACAAAACGTCCGCATCGTAATGAACCCGACGCGATCGGTCGAGTTGGTATTCACACGACGGTCGAGGGGTTATTTACACGTCGAGTTGGTATCGGTCGAGTGGTATGACGGTACGGACTTGGTTGCCCGTCGAGTTGGATGACGGTCGAATTGGTATCGGTCGAGTTGGCAATCAGTCGAAGTGACTGTGTACCATCATCATCGGTGACTGGAACCCGGGTGGAAATCTGAATGTTCCACACCCTAGGCTATATTATAGGGACTGGGATCATGCCATAGACTTATGTGGCAAAATGGACTTTGGAAGAAAAAAAAAAATCAATTAATCAGTGGGGGATCCTGATTTCGTCCTTAATGTATTTGTACTTATTAGAAACAACCGATTGAAACAAAATCAAGCACTAATGCTTTAAAAAGCACAAAAATGCCATCGAAACATCAAAATGTTTACAAATTCTGCACCTTGCAAGTGACAACTTCACACCGGGGAGAGAAATCACTCATTTTTGCGGTTAAAAAAACATAAAATTAAAGTTTTAAAGGCACCATTAGCAAGAGGAAAACAATCTCATGCTGAATGTATGTTTAATTAAATTTTAAATACCGGTACAACTGTACAATTTTACCCGCTAAAATTTAGAAATTTCTCACCAAATTACGATAGCACCATGACCGTGAATACTATAGTCTGAGGAAAGAAACCTTTGACGACACATACTTCCTATTTCTATGCGTATTTACTGCGAAAAATGCACTGCCTCTGATTGGCCACCGAAGCGATCTGCTGCTGCTGGGCGTCACGACCACGTATCATACGTGCTGATAGCTCCACCCCTTTTAAAACCAGGTGGTACGTTGTCAAGGTTTCTGTCCCCAAGGATGGCAGCGCCCATATGGGGGGGACCACCAAATTCTAGGGCAAAAGGTCCACCTTTTTGCCTGATTTTTTGCATAAAAAGGTCCAAAATTTAAAGGAAATTTTGACAGAAAGTCCACATTTGTGATGAAATGTTCAAAAGTTAAAAAAGGACAATTTTAGGGGTTAGCATTTTTCCAAAAACAGGTCCACTTTTTCAAGGGTTCCACCCCCTAAAAAAAATTAATCATGGTACGGCTTGGCCCTGCCCTAACATGCCATCAGTGGTGGATTTAACTTGACATTCACTACCGGTGATAATTCCAGTGTAAATGATACTGAAACATGTCAGAAAAAGTTTATGAACAGAGACAACACAATATGAACAGCTGTCCAGCTGTCAGAAAAAAATGTTAATTCCGAACTCAGGAAGCTCTGTTGAATTCGTCGGGCTAGGCCCAAACCTCAGTCATTTGTCAATGAAATACTCAACGTCAGCGGCTCTCCTCATTATGCCAAATCAAAGTACGGTCGCAGCTTATTTATTAATGAAAACAAACCACTTTGTGGTATTTTATTACTCAGCCGATATCAATGATCGCTGAATCATTGGCCAACGTCTAACCTTGAACACCGGCACACGGGCTGTTGTTTTTGGACACGTTTCGTATGACGTCACCTGTTCGGACAGCCCTGGCTGCCCAAAGAAACTTTTGAAAATGATAAATAGCTTCCATTTGCGCAATTTTCAAAAATATTTTTTTGTATTTTAAATAAAACAATATTTGATTATATTTTGAATGGGATGATCTAAATGGAAGAATGCATATAATTGTGTTTTTAAAAAAAACACAAAAAGAAATTCAGTTAACGGCATGCGCGCACACACAATCAAAACAATGCGGAGATTTTCATTTCCCGCAAAATTTTGTTGTTTCCTAAATTAGTTAAATTGCTCAGGTCTTTGAACAATCCAAGCACTTGAATGTTAAATTATGATAGAGAGGACTCAAGGTGATTTAGAAAGTAATCGAGGTGGACGTGTGTCACCAACTAACGATAATATGAGGCATTCTGAAACGGCATCGGCTGTCCTACAACAGAAAATATGCAAGCAAACGGCCTGTTAAAGAGTCCGAGACAACACCCAAAAGTTTTTCCAGAGGAGAATACATTTTCTCAGAAGAAGGTAGTTTGTTGGGATGCATTCAGGGATGCATTTAGTATTCTGCCACCACTTAAACTTCGGCACCTTTAAAATACGGTTTATTCCGTTAACATGCGAATTCGTACTTGTGGCAGAATACTAATTTCTTTCCTGAATTCAGTATTCTGCACACCTCCTTCAACAACATGCAGTTTATTCAGTTGTTGAGGCTGTCGAATTATAGCAGGCTAGGGTGGCACAATACTAAATCTCCCAGGCTAAATTCTTTCCACTTTTTTAAAAGTATAATAATTAATAATAAATAACAATAATAAACTCATGAACTATACTATGAGTAATAATTGTTTGAAATGATGCGAACAATCTGGTGCGTGAAGGTCGCACTGCCTGTAAAAACAGCGCGGAAACAATAACATAGGCACGCGATGTATAAGTTATGGTACCACAAATCTCGGTTGTAGACCCCTCGGGTCAATAACTTTGAGATGTGGGCAGAGGTATCCAACAGAACCACAAAGCTAACGTTAGTGTTCACGTAGACGTTGCACGTCGTCCTTACCTACCTCCAACAAGCTTACGTGCCTTCTCTAGTTTGAAGACCGGGATGGGTGCGCAGCGGATCCGATGCAAAATAAGCAAACCCGGAATCGTACAATACAAGCACGTATTGAAAATTCTTTGCCTTTGACTTGTCTAAATTATTTTATATTATACGCACATGTTTCCTTGACTGATTTTCCGTTCATGGTTAAAATCTAATGATTTTGAAACGGTTGATTTCCTTAACCGTACAAAATCCCAAAACGTCAAGCTGGTGCTCTGCGCCTTGTTCCTATTGCTCAGACTATCAGTTATGAGTGCTGAGACTAAAGTCGGCGGGAACCAGCGTAATCACCCAACACTGATCCCGTTTTATGAATGAAAACTGCCTCTCAGGCTTAGAAGAGGATGATAGTAGGGGATATCGTAGCGGAAAAAAGCCAGAGCAACCTCGGGACTAAGCTAAAGTGTGATGCCAATGGCCTGAATGGGTGACAGGAGAAAACAAAAAATTAAGACATTCTACAGGAAATACGCTTCCACTTACCAATCACCGCATTCAGTCCTGGCTGAGGTCACAGTGACACAATGATAACCGTAGAAACGTGTTGTACGAGGTCAGAAGGCATGGCTTTGCACAAACACAAAAGGACAAGCGTCATTGCTCTTGTTGATTTCCCCACACAGAACCGGTGCAAATCAGTGATGTTTTTCGCCATGTTAACGTATAGGGGAATTCATGTTCAAACTGGCCATCTATGAACTAACCGTGTTCTTCGCTTTCTCCAAACAGAAAACAGCTTCCGTGCACAGACTTTTTAAGATAAGATGTCCCTTTTTGGTCAACATTTAAACATGATGTGGGGCTCCTGAATTTGTCCAGACCACGCATTATTTAAACCTGATTTTGTTCACTTTTCATCCTTATTTTTCAAACCCCAAAAATATCATTATAATTATAATTTACCTCTGAGGTATGAAGTAGACTTTTAGAAAACATTTCTGCAATATTTGTAAAATGGAAAAACAAGTATGACGAGCCCCAAAAAAGAGTTGTTTCAAACGTTTCTACCAACTGGAGAGTCAGCGCTGCACCATTTGTTTTCATGTGAAAGAAAAAAAGCCATGCCAGGTGACCTGCTGTATCACTGACAGGGACTAATAACGGCTTGTTACCAAAGTTTCTAACTCGTTTATGGAGCGATCCCTTACTTGACAAAGAAGAACTCGGCAAAATTTTAATCCCGTGTCAGCTATTCACATCGGTTCACATGTCTTGTTTACAAAAATTGGTGGCCGATATCACGTGTTTCGGAAATGTCCAGGATATTCAGTCACATGATTGTAATCTCCTCCCAAAACGCCTACAGTGTTTTGTTTGGGCCGTGTGTGTACACAATAACGTGCGGGCGGTATGGCAGATGAGACTCGTTTCTAGTCTTCGACGTCATATCCCCAAACAAAAAAAAGCACATGTTTAATCATCGACAAATCTACACGGAAGTACGCCGTTTTCAGAAGTTTTTCTATTGTTGATATGAATGGGTTCTAAAATAAATATAGTGGGGACATAGGGAGGGTGGAGTCTACTTACTACATGTGGATGCAGTTTGAAACGGTAAGTGCCGCTGACATGGGACCCTTTTGGCATTACCAAAAAATTTGATGTCATTGTTCCAGCCAGGCTGGAAGAGCTTCGTAAGTACCATACTTTCTGACCCACTACGACGATACGCCCGTGTCTGGTCGCACACACCGGTATTGCGTACGCTAAGTTTCAAACAATTACGGCGACTATAGGCTCAAAATTTAATTACTAAAGTCTAAGCTAGTTCGCAAGTCCTTTTTTTTTTTACAACCCTAAATATAGGAGCAAATCAGAGCATTCTTAATCGGAATGACATTTTCGTTATGGACGAGCCTCTATTTTAGGTTTGCAGAAAGTGTACTTAAAACTGTAGCAGCAGATTTAATGAATTCACAATACAACTCTGCAAAATTATCACCCCCAAAGTGTGCTATTGTATTATAAAACAAATATCCGACAGTGATTTGCAAAAAGGCTTGAACTAAACAAAATATACATCTACAATTTGCTTTCACATGTGATTAATGGCACTAGTAATTAGTATGTGACGCTGTCATCACTGTTGTTGGAACTATATACAATTTATATGGGAAGGGATTCCTTGAATTTTGTATCTAATTGTATCCATGTTATCTATTATGAATTTTATAAATCTTTATGATAAATTGACCTTCTCAGGTAAGTGTGTGCCTTGTTTACGAGGGGGATAATATGAACAATTTTATTTTTTTTTTTTTTTTTTTTTTTTTTTTTTTAGCTCCGATATTGCACGAAACCTTTTTTCTTCGGCGCATATTCATTTACACTTCTACAGGTTATTGTATACGGCAGTGCTTCTATCTGATGCGAGTACGCCAAATAAAAACGTTCATCAGGGTAAAGTTCCTTTTATAGTTAAGCCCTAGTCATGCTAGCACGACCTGAGATTCAGGCTTCAACAATAGGTCATTCAATGACAGTATCTCAGGTCCGCAACGGAAGTATCAGTTTGACTTCAGATATAAGAGATGACATTTCAAATACCTCTAATCAGGCTATTACTTACAGGCTCTGGTCTCACTTTTGCTAAGAAGTATCTTTCAAACGTTTTCATCACTGCTATATTTGTCAGTCTTAGAAAAATCTGTCAAAGGTGATATTTTTCCATCAATTTCGGGTACTCCAAATTCTATTCGGAGCCTAAGTCCTAAGTCAACTCTACGGTGGTTTTTTTTAAACCACTGTAAAGTTGATGCTGTTTTTGGTCAAACAGGGGTCAATCGGGGTCAAGGTATAAGATATATACTTCCAGTCGTAGGGAGCGAGTTCTGCGTGTGAGTATGCGTAACACTTGATCTTGGGTCCATATCCGGTTTTGCGCAAGACAATCGCTCACTGCGTCTGTAAGTATATCATGGGCTTGCTTTTTCGCACACCGTGTGACCCTTGAACTTTGCTCACGTATAGCGGAAGTGCTAATTTTCAACAACAAATCTGGCATTAGTTGAGGCAACTTGACGATTCAAAGGACAATTTTATTGAATATGTTTATTTGCTGATGTAAGGATACATCCCGTTAGGGGAATTACTATACATCAACTACATGCTTGATTTAGCGTCAGAAGTGTTTTCAGTAAGTTTTAAGCAGCGTCTTGGTAAGTTGACTTCACATGATTGCACCATTGAGCCTTATGTATAAACTCAAACTCATAGCCTGTGATTTAACTTGAACGCCAAATAACTTCCATATTAAAGTGTTATATGTGGCCAATTTCAATTATTGGAACTAGTCTAATCCCAATTCACTGCGTAGGCCAATAACATGTGTAACCTTAAAAAGAAAGCTAAAAAAATTAATTTTTTTAGCATGGTGATGTTATTTTTTTTTCTAAATTTAGAAAAGGCCATCAAACTTTTAGGGTTTGGGATTTATTCGGTTTTATTGTATAATTACGATATTAGGCATGTATTATGCCGTGTATTTTGTCTTAGTTCATCACGTGTCCCCAATATTGGGACTTCACATGACGTTTTTAGTTATATGCCTTTAACAGTCTATATTTGAATCCCAAAACATTATGTTATCAACTATGAACATTTTTGTGTAGCCTCCAAATTTCGACCACTGACAACATGTTCACCGTCCCATTTTCATATAACCCGGTGCTTATCGCTAACACTCTTCTGACTATACAAGGAATTCTTGCTTACCTTCTCCGAAGTTGATGTAACAAATTGCATTGTCTTTAGGCAAATGCCTAACCTCCCATAAATATATATTCCCCACAGAATATATATTCTGTCATCACGACCCTGTATGACGACACACCCCCCAATGACGTCATACCCACAATCCTCCTCCGCTTTCGTCTTGGGAATTTTGACAAGATTGGTAAACGTTAGGATTAAAACTCTCTCTCTCTGATTCTGTCGATTTTTGTTCATATTTAGCTACTTGGTGGCCCTGAACCTTGTGAAAATCTGTTAAATGGTCCCTTTAGTACGGCCCTGGGACTGTATTTTTGGGGGTCATTTTTCGTTTGCGAGTCCCGGTATTTTCATAAGGACGTTATACCTGACCTTTGCTCGGGTTGGTCAACTACACAAACCCGCAATAATTCACACCCATAGGCCGACTAGCGTAGGGCGTGGCACTGCAGCCACGTTCTAGCGGTAGTCCTATTTCCCACTCCTATCACTATCTTAAATGTTGGTTTTATATATATTATAGATTTTAACGTGTAATTTGTGATTACAATGTTTGTGCGTATTGTACTTTGGGTAAGCGGGCTTGGCACTTTTTCGTTCGCGTTCGCGGTTGCAAATGGCGCCCGTGGGGTACGGTATAATTTTATGCACGAGCAGGCCCTCACACAATGAGCGTAACTTGTGGGTTTACTACCTAGTTTCCTAACTGCTGTCGGGGCAGTCCTGAGGTCAACGAGGTAGGCCGGGGATGAAAGGAGTTGGAGGAGGGTTTGGAAATGCTGTGTAGATAAAGTTGGCTGATCTGAGCTTAGTAAATGTGGTAGTCGGGGAGCCCCGCCGTGGGGTGCGTGCTCAGGCCGGTTTGGTTCCCTTATAGGCCGCGGCAGTAACGTGACTTGGTCGACCGAGTCGCCGGCACGGACCCACACCCATGCGGATACCCCTGGTCTACTCCGGTGCGCATAGGTGCGCCGTGCGTAGCGGTCTCTGGTATGCACCTGGTGTCTCATGGAGTTGGACTGGGGATATCCTTGGGTTTTCGTCCTTCTGTATAACTTGACGGTGTAGGGATGTTGACCGGTAATGAGCGGAGTCCCTCCGCTGATGTAAGCGGCGGTTCACCCGCCGTTACACAAAAAACAGGCCTTTGGGTCTGGTGTTTGGTCAGTCGCCCGCGCCTCAGGGGTGCGTTTGACTGATTGGATACTGGGTGCGTGGTAGCCGTCTTCGGTACCCACCGATCACAATACACCCGCTTAATAAACCCCATCCGCCTTTAACAGGGAGTTCCTCCGCTGCTGTAAGTGGGGGTTCCCGCCGTTAGAAGGTTCACACCCGCCCGGATGTCCGTTTCATTCGCCCGTGCCGCAGGGGTGCGTAGACTGGCTTGATACTATGCGGGTTGTCACCGTTTTCGGTACCCTACCGTTACGTTATCAACCGCTGAGTGGTGTCCCCACCGTCACCTAAGTGGTTGTGTCCTTCTATGGTCCCTTAACGCGACGCGCCCTCCGGGGGCAGCGTCACCCCGGTGGCGGTTCCCGCTGCAAGCACCCCGTGCTTCAGCGAACCCACCCGGCGACGTCGGCCCTCTTCTCTATATCTATAGGGCGTTTTACGGCTTTTACTGCCTGGTCTCAGTGCCTTTTGCCTTCAATTCCATCACGGGGGTTAGGTCGGCTGCGGCGCTTTGGAACCCCGTTCGACTCTCCTCGGTGCTGGTCCATGGTCTGTAATCCGATTAGCCAACAAAGGACTCATTCACTGAGGGATTTGCTGGTCGATTTTCGAGGCAATACCCATTCATATATTTCACATCGGCTTTGATTCCCCATTCAGGGAATCAATGTCTGCTTGGCCGGGTGTTTTTCTTCAGCGATATTGGTCCACGCTTTGCCTGTTCAGTACGGGCGATTATCCTGCTCAATTACGCTGGCCTCCACTCATTACGGCGTCGCTCCCGCGGAGTTCTGGCCGCAGGAGTGTTTGGCATTTACAGCGAGGCGGGGGTGGCTCTACTAGCGGCGGGCCCCTGCTTCGCTGGTCACCCCCCGGTGGTCCCACCTGCCGCATATCCCTTTCGGAGCTTTTAGCGGTGGCCGGACTCTCCTCAATTTAACCCTCGTGTTGATGGGCCGTTGTCTAATTTCTCAGTAGAAATTAATGTTACACGGACCGTTTATCACGGAGGTTAAGGTTCGAGAGATTTGCGGCGTATTTAGCCCTACGCATTGTCCTTCTTACGGGTATTGTTGGCTTGTTTATGCGCGGTCTCCACCCTGATGGCCTCGGGCCCTGCAGTCAGAAATCGGCTGCGCAGGTATCATTTTGTTTTCCATTTTTTGTGAATGTCCGTCCATTGCTAACTCCTCTCAGGGGGATTTAGCGATAAATTAGAACCATTCACTCAAGGATTTACGAATCGTCCGCGAGACAATGCTTATTCACAGGGAGTTGAATCCCTATTCTTTTTAGGTATCAACGGACTCTGTGAACGGGCACTGACTCTGTAGGCTCGCCGCCTGTTGGGGACCAGTCCCGGCGGCTCAACTGCCGCGCATAAAAACCCGCCCTGCACCGTGAAGCCGATCAGCTTGGATTGGCTTGGCGAAAAAAAGGGGGTGGCGCACTTGCATGCTGCCGTTAGTAACCGGGCTGCTGGGGCGTTGGCCATCGAGGATGGTCTGCCTCTCTCCCCGCCGTGTTCCTAGCGTCCTAATTGCTACGGTCGTCAGGGTCAACCCCTTGTTTTTGTTCATCTTAAACCGGGTTGATGTTGGTGTTACCTCTCTGCATATGTCTCACGGTATAAATACTGACTACTCCCTGCTTACCTACCTCCCACTCCAGCAACCGTTGAAATCGGCTCATCGGGCGCTGGAGTATGCTGTAAGGTGACAAATTGTGGAAGATTGTCTTAGGTTATTCTTGGGCAGTATACAACAACCCTCGTTTTCCCTGTCGGTGCGCTGGTGTGGCGGAGTTGCGGTGTATGACTACTTTACTTTTGCGGCACAAACCCGTGGTATGCTTGTATTTTTATTACTGGTGACGTGTCCGTTCATGTACTTGCCTTTTTTATAATATACTCGCATACAGATAAGACCAGTAACATCCACGGCTTTTGGCTACTATTCGTATTCTGTTCTTGCGGGGAGTTGTTTAGGTCACTGTGGTGTAGGTCTTACGCCTTACTCGCCCTCAATCCCTTCGCGTGATTCGGGCGATGGGAGCATCGTTTCATCTACCCCCGTTGGATCCGGCCTTTTAAGGCCGTGTCGCAATTTCCGTTACACAAGTGACATCCTTTGGGTGTGATGATTACGTTGCGGGACAAACAACAAGTAACCCATTCGCCGACTGTCAACCCCCCTCTGGGTGTGGGTGGGGGGTCGCCTCTGCGTGCCTGGGCGGCGCTATGCTCTCCAATCGTCCCTGAACGCAAGGCCGTCCGGGGTAATTCCCTACAACAAGCCGGGACGCTCGGGGCATAGCTTCCGCCTTCTCTGGTGGTAGCGGCTCCCGTCGCTTCATGGGTGGCGTTCATATCCCTTTTATGATGCTACCCTATTTTTTGATTCAACTTCCTTTAGTTGTCTCTGTCTCGTCCGGTGTTTGGCTCGACTTCAAGCATCATCCATCATCATCCGGTTCTTTCGTCGGGTCGGCTTAACTTCTTTATTAGGCGGTTGCAGCCTCTTAGATAGTCGCACAGGTTGTCTTCCGAGCTCAGACCCTCCTTGGTCCGAGTTTGGATGCGGTGTTTTTAATAAAAACAACGCCAACCGTGCTTTGATCCAGCCTAGGGGTTGTTCCACACCAGGTTTTGGGGATTGATGTTCTCTCCCCCCCCCTCCCCTTCTTCTCCCGTGGCGTGCGTACGGGTCTTATCCTACTACTCCGTCTGATTCCTCTGGATTCGGTCCTTTTGGACTACAAAACTGGGAATCATATGCGATGTCTTGAATTCATTCCGATGCGCTTTGGATTCAATTCCTTTTAGCAAGAAATGCCGTTGGTCCCTTCCCGGCGTGTCAACAACGACGATATGTAGTCATTATTTTTTTCCGGTACGGGAGGCTTTCTTCTGCCGTTCCTTCAAGTTTTTACGCTTGTATTCATTACTTTCATTACTTTCGGATCGTGGTTTGCTCGATTCGGATCTTCGTTTCGCAACCCTTTTGGCGATGAATACCGTATGAGACGATTGCGATTAATTTCGTCAGTACCTAAATTGTGGGTGTCATTCCGCCGTAATTTATTGCCATATTCCATTGCTGCTTCTGATCGCTTTTCGATCGATGTTTGGGTATCCGCTCGCCACCTTGGCGATGGATACGCGGCCTAGATGAAATGTTAGACTATTAATTTCGTCTTTTTGGCTTGAAGTGTCGTTGTGGGTCCTGTCAGGAGCTTCGGGGTGGTTGCCAAGTCTACCGCTCCTGCTATATTTCTATTCGAAGTTGGCAGGTGCGGTCGGCTTTTAAACTCTACTAAGCGTGTGTGGCACTCGCCGCCGAGCCTCTCGCTTCGCAATCGGCTTTGTGCCCGATCCCCGCAGGGGTCTTTTATTCTCACGCTATAGCAGGATTCTCAGCTCCGTTATAGGCACTGCACCGGCCGCCCGCGGCGGGTTTTGTTGCCTTTATTTTGAATTACAGTGCAAGACGGGTTGATATGAGTCTTTGCATTTGCAAATGACATGGACTTATTATATTTATCACTTTGTTGAAAGGGGGGAATCACTCCAATCTATCTATGTCGGATTGGGTTGTTTCTGATCAGGAGGTGTGATTATACTATAACTATTATATTATTAACCTCTATGTTCGGATTGATAATTAGCCTTCCCGCCATATGCAGAGTTTTTCTGTACATGGTGGGATAGACTATTTTTTTTTTTTTTTTTTTTTTTTTTTTTACAAACACACAAACACAGGTAAAAGAGTAAGGAGAGAGTTAACAGGTAAGAACTGGTAAAGGTGGGTGGGTGGGGGGGGGGATGTGGGGGGGGGGGGGGGGGGGTTGGGGAAGGGACAACAGGAAGAAGAGTGAAGAAGATATGAGCCAAAGAAGGGGAGGTAAGGGAGAGAGGAGAGATAAATTAATGGGAGGATATAAGAAGCGGATAGGAGGGCAGAGGGAAAGAAAGAGGGTTGGGGGGGTAAGGGGTGTGAGAAAAGGGTTGGGGTGGAAATTGAAAAGGGAGTAGAGGATGGTGAGGGCTGTTGAGAGAGGGGGAGCGATGGTGAAATGGGGGGGGTGGTAATGGGTGGGAGGTGGTTTTGGGGGGTGAGGGTTACTCTTCGCTGGCCTCTGGGGGGGTTGGGGGGGTCGGTGGGGGGTGTGCATCGTTGCTGCTACTGGTCGTGTTGCTTGCAATCCTCTCAGCCTTTTTTATAAAGTGAGAGATCTTTTTGGGTTGTCCTTTTGGCTGGTTTCGTTCACAGTATTTCTTATTCTGTGATGTTCCACCCTCGATTGATGAGTTTGGGGTTTGCCTACGGGCCACACGGGATTACTCTTTAACCTTGGCAGCAATCCTATTTGCTCTTAGCAGATATGTTTTTGCTCTAAGGTCCAGCTGGAATCTTTATCCTCACTTAGGGTTTTTCCTCTTGTCATGCCTAATTGGATATCCCCATTCGCCGGTTGCGTCCTCCCCCTTTAGTCCATTTCGTATGATGGGATGCTGTTGGGTGCTAGGCATTTCGGTGCCCTGCCCTTTTACTTACTCGGCGATCTTTCCTTAGACTTTAGAGTTTTCGGAAATCTGTTTAGTTCTCTTACTCCTGGCTGCCCAATCCAGTTTGTTTAGGTAGGCCTGGGAGTAAATGTTGGTAGCTGGTACTGTTGATCGGGTACTCTCTCCGACGTTTTTTTTTTCTGCTGAAATTCTTTGTCATCACTCCTTTCAAGTTACTGATCATTCGTTTGAGTGGCTCAATTCTCATGGCTACATCGAGTACGTCTTTTCTGATGCGTTTCATTCATGATGAATAGGCATAGAATGACTATTGGATGTTCCCCGGAATGGGGGGTCTCGCGTGGCTTCTGGTTGGCCTTTTCCATCTGGTGAGATCCTTGATACAGCTGGGTGGGGTTGCTGTGCTATGCTGAAGCTTACTCCCCGGGGTAGGCTTCGATCTATAGATGTGAATCGGATGGGCTTTTATGTCGGCCTTGCAAGATTCCCTCTTTTTCCGCTCCTCTCACTCGCTTGCTTGCCCTTGGGGGCTGAAGTGAGTGGGATATGGTGGGCTGGCTGCATAGGTAACATTTGATGACTCTGTCTTCCTGTCCTTACGTTGTGCGGGTTTTCTCGCAGAGTACTGTAGCCGTCGCGGGTCTGAGGATTTGGGCTCTTTACGCCCTCCTCCGTCTCCGCTCACCGCTAGGCCCCTTCCCTCCTCGCCCGCCTGGGCCCATAGGGTGCGATTGGGTCTATGCTCGAGCTGCCTCGGAAGCCTTGTAGCCCTCATACTGGATTAAACCTCTCAGTTATGCGTCGTGTGTGTTGTGCACGATGGGTGCTGGTTTTCGTGTGACCTCTCCTCTAGGTACGTCGCTTATCTGTCCAGTTTTTTTTTGTGTCATGATCCACTTTTTCAGGGGGCTCAGCGAATTATTTCTCGTATAAGTGTGTGCTTAGGTTTCCATGCTATTTGTATTTGGCATGTGACCCTGCGCTGCTCTTACTACTTCTGAATTGCTGCCATTCACTATCATATCAATTTCGATTCACGCAATCAGGTGTGACGTTTTGCATACTGCACCGCCTCCTAGTACCAGTGCTAATCTGGCGATGTTAATGCAATTTGTTACCTCAACATCGATTGAAGGTAAGTCAGATTCCTGTATGAGTCCAGTCAGACCATGTTGTTCTAATGACTCGTAATGACTGCTGCTTACCTTCTCCATGTTGATTCTCCCGTCCCGTCCCGCCCCCTGCAGGTAGTTTGTAATCTTTGTCGCGGTAACGAAAGAGGAAGATTATTTGTGGGTATGCGTCACTTGGGGTGTCGTCATACATGGGTATCGAAATGAATATATATTAGTTGGGAATCTATATTTTTGGGAGGTTCTGCATCTGCCTAACTACAATGCAATTTGTTACATCACATCGGAAGAAGGTAACTAAGCAAACATTCCTTACGAGTCATTAGAACACGCAGGTCTTACATACCTTTAGCACCAGTAATAATATCCAATTTGAAATCATGAATAACAAACAAGCTCAAAGAAAGCTTTTTCAACTTGTCATTGCACGTGGCCAACACATCAGACTTAGTAGTCACCAGTCAGAATTTTTCGTACAAGTCGTGAATTTTTTTCATTAAATTTCACTGCATAAAAGTGTAAGAATTACGACTATCCTGTGTTGATAACACTTTAACAAATACTTTCAAGCGTGAAAATTATTGGGAGATGTGAGACAAAAATTTTGTCATTTCAGTTACACACTATTTGCATGACTCCTCCTCCATTGATTAATTTAATGGCATTATGATAATTTTACAAAGAGGAGTCCTGCTCCAGCGGACTAACTAGCAAGGATAACAAGGGTCGTTGGTGCTGGTGTATGGTGATGTTCCGTGTTAGATTTGCACCACAATCTCCAGGGTTGTACCCCCCGGGTCTACAACATACAGATGTCGGCAATATACTACCAAACAACCAACAATAAACTGGTGAAATCAAGAGGTTACAAAAAATCAAGAAGTTCTACAAGAAATATGTCCAAGTTACCGATATCGCAGGGATTAATACCTGCTTCTAACCACATGCCACAGTTTCACCTCGTTTATGAACGATCCTTACTGCCAAAGAAGAAATCAGCTAATTTTACTTTCCTGTGTCAGTTACTCACCTGCTTTGTTTACAAAAATGGTGGCCAAACCATGCGGTTTGACAGCTGTCATGGAAAATGGCAACATTTGGAAAAGTCACGAACATTCAGTCACATGATTGATTGTAATCTCATTCCAACCCACGATACAGTGTGTGCGCGTGTATGTAATAACTAAGCGTACAGGCTGTTACGACGAAGATGAGACTTGTTTCTGATCTTCGACATCATTTCCCAAATAATAACAGCATATGCCTTGATCATCGAACAAATCCACGCTGAAGTACGCACGGTTTCAAGAAGTTTTACGCTATTTTGCGACATTTAAAAAGAAATATAGTGGGACCAAAGAATAGCTGAAAGTCTACTACTCCCTGTGGTTGCAGTATTGAAACGGTAAATGTCTCCTATAGGAACTTTTCATTAAACAAAATTTGATGTTGTTTCAACATGCGTTTATAGCTTTCGTGTGTACCATATTTTCACCTACTAGTCCAGGGTGATGTGTGTGTGGCAGAATTTGTTCATTCATGCGTGCAGTCAGTGGTTAATATTCGCTGATGTAAACAAGACCGTTGCCAGGTCAACCGGCTCACGCTAACTTTGGTAGGAGCCACTGATCACAACACAAACCCTATGGCATGTCATAATTCAGAACAGGTGTATGAGCCCAGGGTTGAACCAGTAACCAATATAGGGTTTGTGTTGTGATCAGTGGTTCCTACCAACGTTAGTGTGAGCCGGTTGACCTGGCAACAGTCTTAATTAATCTAATGTGTACTACATCAGCGAATAATCTAAATTCAAATTTCATTGATGACTGACCTGCGAGAGTCAGTGTATAGTCAGAGGGTGTTTTGAATCAATCCCACAATGCACCAGTTTTGGGAAATTTCACCTCATTAAGGTCATATGATCACATAAAAATCCTATTCTTAAGGTATGAGACCTAGAATTTTTTAATGTTTGGTTATTTGTATTATATAAAGCTAATGGTTTCGTTCAATTGGGCATCAGAAACTAAGTCCCAATTTACATGCATGCTTAATTAGCATAATCAATTATGCGCATATATAATAAGGCATACTTGAAGC
>JAMKCH010067374.1:0-48253 GCA_023653785.1 Ophioderma brevispina | reverse complement strand
CTAGTTTTGTTATTATGTGCATGACATAAGAATGCAATTTCTCTCCAATGCTGTTATAGGAATGATTTTGGCAGTGTCAAAGGTAAGTTAGATTCAAATAATCACGTGTAATGAAATAATTGCTGGTGTTTTTCCTACTGATACTGTCAATTGAAAACATCCAGTCTATCTTAATGTGAAAATAATGTATTTTAAGTCAACATTTATTTACAGCTACATTACTGTACATTGTATGATACCAAAACTTTTTTACCTGTGGCAATTTAATATTCCTCTTACCTCACCGTGAATGGTTAAAAAAAAGGTAAAGGGGACGGACCTGTATACACGAACGCGAGTGTCCATCTCTCTTTCGAAGACGATTGGGCCATCTCCACCATAATATTCTGTAGGGCCTCGCTAACAAAACGCTCCTCTACAACGAGTCTGTTACCTTCCCGACCTTGAATATGCCGGTACCCATTTATAACCCTGGGAAGAGGGGAGTAATTGAGGTACAGCGCCTTACTCCAAGTGCGAAACACATTGGGCCACAGTGGGGCTCGAACTCGCAGCCTTTGGCGTGCGAGTCGGCGCCTTACCACTGGACCACATGTTCCCAAAATTTATGTACGTAACCCTACAACGAGTGGCATCAATTGATGCAGTAACCCATCAATTGGATGGTTAGGGAATGTGAAGTTGTGGGGTCATAGGTCATGTAGGGTCATTACAGTTCAATGACACTTAGCCCATGGTTCTTGGCCAGTGGTTATCATCTTGAGCAAGTTTGGGGGCTATATCACTCACCTTGGAAGATGTTTTCTGATGTTGGGGTCAAAGTCAGTACAGGTTCAGTGGAGGTCAAGAGGGCAATTGGCCATTAGTGGGCATTCTGTGCATACCATAAGATTTCTGGACCGGTGGTTTCTTTAACAGTATTTTACTAATTCGGTCCTTGTTTTGGCAATCACCTGTGTTTTGCGATCACCTGGATTGAATGACTCTCAGGTTTTTGCGGTTCATTTGACCTTGATGCCCCCTGATTGTCCCTTGTCCAGAGCTTTAAAATTTCATCAACATCGCCCCGCCCACCAAGTTTCACCTGATACTTAAGTTTACCCCATTTTACCTCCTTTTGACCTTGAATGACCCGATGACTGTGTGACCTAAGATTTTGGCATCACTTTTCCTTCCGCATACACAACCCAATGTTCCCCCCTTTGACTTTGACTCTTGAATGACACCTATTACCCACTAGCTGAGCATACCTGCTAGAGGAGTAATACTGGAATTTATTTTACCTACTTAGCGCCCCTGTGCTTTCATATCCATACGTCAAGCATGGGTATGAAAGCACGGCCAAGTTACCCAATATGGCCCCTACATACCTTTTGACCCCAAATAACCCCCTCTAAAACGTGACCACAAAACTCGTACGGCGAAACTCTACTACATACCAAACACCTCATATCCATGCGTCAATGCACGGCCAAGTTACCCGATAACGACCCCTGGATGACCCTTGAATCCAAAAATGCCCCCTCGAAACGTGACCACAAAAACTCGTACTGTGAAACTTACCACCACAATCAACAACTCATATCCATACGTAAAGGCACGGCCAAGCTACCCAAAACGATCCCTGAATGACCTTTGACCCCCAAATGACCCCTGAAAACGCTGATCACAAACTGGTATTCAAAACTCTACCACCATACCAAACAGGTCATCTCCATATATCACACGACCACGATACTGACCCCGGATGACCTGTTTGACACAAAATGATCCCCTGGCCATCGAAAACATGACCACAACCCTCGTACGGAAAACTACCACCATACAACAACCTCTTATCCCATATCAAAGCACGTCCACTACCCGATAAGACCCCTAGATACCTTTTGACCCCAAATGACCCCTTGAAAATGTGACGACAAAACCCGTACGGCGAAATTCTACAACCACCAATACCAAAAACTCATATCCATAGGTCAAGGCACGGCCAAGCTACCCGGATAACGACCACTGTATGACCTTGCCCCAAAATGACCCCTCAAAACATGACCTCACCAAAACTCGTACGGTGAAACTCCTACCACCACATCAAAACTCATTCCACCTAAAATCACGGCCAAGCTACCCAAAAACTATCCCTGAATGACCTTTGACCCCCAAAGACCCCTCGAAACGTGATCACAAAACTTGTAGGGCAAAAATCTCACCATCCCAAAACTCATATCCTTATATGGGCGGCACAGTACAAAATGATCTGCCAGTGAAACACGTGCTTTTTCGCTCTCTTGTATCCTCATATCTTTGCCCCCTACCTTAGCTAGAGCAAGGAAATTTGCAGGAGAGAATTTTGATTTCAGTGCTCTTTAAAATATCTTCTTTTGAACCTAGATCGACATGTAGGTTTTTTGGCAAATTGATTTGAAAATTACACCCTGTTTTTTCGAGCTCCTGAACCCCGCAGAAACGGTGGTTCATCACGGCGGTTACATTTCTTCGCCGTATCATAACCGCCAAGACTCCTTTTCTCTTCCATTTTTAAATAAAAGTTAATATGACTGATGACGCAACCACATCAGAAATACACCAAAAGCAAATCTCTAGGCAAATACCCGCCAACAAAACTACACAATTACGCTCAAATTCTAGGTTTTATAGGAACTCTAGCGGTGTTGCACTTTTCGCGGCGGGGGATTTTGTACTGTGCCTTCCCATATCAAGCAGTAACGACCCCTGGATGACCCACCATTTGAGACACCAAAATGCCCCTGGCCCTCAAAGCCGGCCAAGTTACCAACCACGAACCCCCCTGAATACCTTTCAGAGCTGCCAACATTGAGATTTTGGAATCAGGTAGATTTGATATTGGAATCAGGGATATTTGATCTTTGGAATCAGGGAGCTGTGATTCTGGAATCAGGGAGAATTTTTTTTTTCAAATTTAGTGAGCATACCTCGGTCCTCAAGAGGGATACAGCATGGATACTGTCTAAAGATCATTGAAAGCTTCCCATTTAAGGACTGTCATAGGAACTTAGTAGTCCATTTGCATTTGTTTAAAAGAATGACATGAAAGGTTGAAGTAACAGTCAACTTGAAAAGGTTCTTACCTTGAAAACGGAGCCACCTACCTAGTTATGAACTGCTCATGAGATAAGCATCTTAAATAAAACACAGCTTTTCTCCCGAAAATGACAGGGCTCCGCGTCTGACAGCCCCCATTTAAGGATTGTCAGCAGAACTAAGTCCCTATGGAGATTTAAAACAAAATATTGAATGAAAATGTTGAAGTAAAAGTCCCCTTGAACAGGTTCGTAACTTGAAAAACGAGCCACTACATAGTTATTAACTGCATCATGAGATAGAAGCTCTTTAAAATAAAGCTTTCCGAAAAAATTGACAGGGCTCCACCGTCCTGACACCCCCGTTATGGGAACTGTCAGTGGGGAACAAAGGTCCCAACCGGCACTAAAATACTTATACCTAACACTTTTTGCAGTGTAATAGCTCATGATGGAGCAATGATTCAAAAAGGCAAACAGCAAATCATAACAGGTTCTTATCTTGTGCCAAATCCCTTTGCACCAATGGAGTAATTTTGTTGAACACTTTAAGACACAGCCTAGCCTAAGTAGGGCAAATTTTGGGTCTCTCTTCTACTTTTTCCGATATTCCTTTTGAGACTGTTTGGTTGCAAATACCCCCGGTTACTAACATAGACTTAAAGGGCCTTCTTGTTCATCTTGGTAATAACATCTTTCAAGTAAAAACCATTTCACTAATTGACATTGAGTTTACAATCACGTTGTAAGCCTTTAGGCAATTGACCTTACTACTAACTAACAGGCCCATGGTCACACTTACCTCAGGAAGAGGGATATTTGAACAACTATTTTAAACATATCTATATTTTTAAATTCAAGTAGGCCCTTCCTTCTTGATAACTATAAGTTAACTTTAAAATTTTATTAATTTATCATGTCTTCATTATTAGAACTCGTTTAAGTCATTTACCAACCATTTCCCCACATTCCCTGTGAAAATTCAAGGGTGCAAAAATTGTTGATGTGGTCTGGTTTTGTTTAACACTAAATCTACTCAATCAAATGAACTGGCCTTGGTGTTATGACTCAGTCCCTGGTAAGGCCCTTGCAATGCGTTGGTAGATACTGGTAACCTGAATCACTGTTTTCATTTCGCCCGGAACCCCACTAGAACGGTTTTAATAGGTGCACACATACCAATAGCATTCAGTAAGAAAGACACAAGCGCGCCATCAAATGATGTCCCAAAACTTGACAACAAAAAGATACAAAAGTTACCCAAACTCACTCCCGTCCACTGAAATTTTAAAAATTCAAGCCCACACGAAAATTCCCCAATGTTTTCTGACTTCCACGTAGGGCAGCTTTTCCCCCGGGTTTTTCCCCAAAAAAAATTCAAATAAACGCCCGACTAGTAGAGAAAAATAAAACATGCCGCTCTCGATAGCAATTACCATCAATTCAATGAATTGATGGTTAAAAATATAAAATGTCTACCTAAATTTTTATAAGGTGCTCACTTATTTTGAAATGTACTATAACGAAGCAAATGCCAATTCTAGCAAGAAAACGAATGTCTTCTTGAATACATTCGAACTTTTGTGTAACTGAGCTTTTTTCGGTACATGTCTATCGAAGGGGGTTACATCTGTAATTTTGCAAACAAAACATGCAATGAAATTATAACTTTTGTAGCAATATTATAGTTGTCTCTCCGTTTTCATTCATTGATACCAAAAATACCGAATCTCTCAGTTGATGCCTCAAAACCGGAATTTTCCCCCCCCGTTATTCATTGAAAATAAGCTTATACGTATGAGCTTGGGCTCATGCTTGTACCAATAGTTTTTTTCGCATAGACAAAAAATACCCCCGCCCTTAAACACACTCCCTAAAGTCTATATCCTACCTCCAGGAAAAAGTGGAATGTTCAAATTTGGTTTTATAAAATTAATGCCAAGGAAGGATAGAGTCCGAAAATTAGCTGAAGCCTTTTGGTGGTTTTATTGTGAGTAATTTTGTTTGCGTTTGTTTTTTGCTCGGAGAGCCTGTAAGGGGAGTTACACACCTCGTTAGAAAAGGATGATTAGTCACAACTTTATTTTTGAGAAACCAATTTATAATAAAATTGATGATTTGAGGGAAAATTTTTTCAACAAGGTGGTGTAAATATCGTGCGCGCACACAATACCTGCAGCAGTTGAAACATATGGCACGACGCCAGAAAGGATGGTTTGATATTTAAAAAAAAATCAGCTCAAGAGGGGACATAATAACGTGATACAATTGACAGCATAGAACGCTGGGTATGAAACACGTGTTGAATTAGGAGCAACCAATGAGAAAGCAAATATATCCAGATTAGTGTGCACAGTTACGGAGCACGGTTAGTGATCGTGCGGGGATTTTAAGTGGGAGTGTGACCTAACAATGAAACAAGACAACCAGTGGTTGTGATTGGTTATATTCAGAACAATAATCTTCACACTAATAATTGCAATCAATCACATGAAGTGAAAAGCCTATCAACCAATCAAAATCATGGAAATGTCGCAAGGGATTGACCCCCTTGAAATTTGAGGAAGACCTGCACAGATAAAAGAGAGCAGTGCTTACTCTTCCTACCACTGCCGATCAAGCCATCTGAGAGAAGACCCGCTTACATTTTGCAGTGATTTGACGTGTTAAGGTAAGAACACCGAATCTTCTCTTCTAACATCTGATAATTTTATACATCTTCGTTCAATAATTCTATCATTCCAACCAGAATCTTTGTCACATCAGAATGTGTGACTTAGGTTTAAAACTTCAGCGGTCATGCATCACACATTGGATCTACGTCAAAAATTGTATTTTTCAACAAACAAGTAGCTATCAGAATATTTAATGTTTTCGATATTGAGAACTTATTATCCTGCAAAAACGGTTAATTTTCGATATCAAGAAATTCTCTTTTTAAACGTTATTAGTCGCGTATGAGCGTGGACTATATAGATTTCGGTGAGTTCCCTATTCCTTTGCAAATAAACCAAACCAATTGTTTTCATTTTGAACGCAAGCGACCATTTCTGCACACTTAGTTGTAAACGGCCATGGTTTTCTGAAGGTAACTACTAGATTTAGAACCGAGATTATTGTCAAGAAAATATAGAATAATATAGCTTAATTAAACAAATATTGATGTCAAATATGAAAATAGACATGGAAAAAGATATTGCACGAATTTTACATATATCTGTATTATAAATGTTCAAACATCTCAGCCCCACAATATATTGGTATATTGATCAAATATTTGAGGAACAACACCATTTTCCAACATCTTGCCATCACGAATATCAAACCTCGTATGTGGCCGAAATTATTAACCATGTTTTTCACCACAACAATCGGACCAGTGTACAAATAATGAGATGCATGGATTTCGTTTGTTCGATCGATTCATAAAAAAGGTATTCTACATTAAGTGGGAATATGGGGTTGGAGGGGCTAAAAAAGAACATTTAAAATTTAAAATTAGGAAAAAATACCATTCTTTGGCTTTTTGTTTGAGAACATTTTTTTTTTTTTTTTTTTTTTTTTAAATAATTATTTTTTTTTATTTTTTAGTATTGAGACCCCTCAAATCAAGTTCTCACTGGGCTAGTAAAATTATTCTAGTTCAGTGTGTAGTCCTATTGATATGTTTTAATTTACTTTTTATCCCATCATTCTATGATTAATCGTTTGTTAGAAATCCTGCGCGCAGCGAAGACATATCGTTAAAATTTACTTTTGAGTTATCAGCAATTTTGTCTAGAACACTGTTTTTGCATCGAAGATGGCATTAAAAGTGTTGTGGTGAATGTATAGTTCATTTAGTTGAAGAGATGGTATGCCGTCACTGCTGCAGTTTTTAAGGACTTCCTTTCATATGGAAGCCCGTTAGATTGTAAAAGTTGGGCTGTAGCAGATTGTGCAATCGTGTTTCTGCACGCGGACTGAAACGTACCCTGATTGGTTGTTTTTTAGATGTATTTCAGTAGTAATAGAGTCAGTTCCGACTGCATTCTTTCTGTACACGATCGCGTGTATAGTAGATTTGTAGAGGGCGTGTATTATTGATATGTAAGGCGCTATCGAATGTAGTTGTATCCAAATGCACTGGTCATTCATATTGTATATTACGAATGGGAATTTTGTATTGAAATGGAATGAAGTGCTGAGTAAAATATCACGTGTACAATGTAGGTGTATATTTTATATTGAAGTATGTTTTTCGTTATGTGAAAGCGGATGTATGGCCACATATTTGTAAAATAATTTTGGAAAGCACATTGTCGTTGTTTTTGAATAAGAACCCTGAGGAAATGGTGACGGGATAATAATGATGTTGGGGCGAAACTGTGTTTAGTAATTGATATTTGCATTAATGGAAGTCTGATGACCGAATTGCCTAGCGGATCGATATACAAGGCAAGATTTTTTTGTATTGAAAATAGCATATGTGCCCATTACTTGTGCACTGGGAAGGTACGCTTGTTAAGTATTACTATTATTATTACTGAAAAAAGGTGGTATTACTTCAGAAATAATGCTACAAATTTATTTCGGTAAGATTTAATTACTTACTGAGTATGAAGAATTAGAGTGAAGTGGTTCATGCAAGATGTCGACCTACTTTTGTGTATTAAAACGTATTACCTAAGCGGAAGAATATGCTAGGAAGAATATGCTAGGGTAAGCATCAGTAATGATCTCGTGTACTAGATTGTATTGTTACAGCTATATATCCCACTCCCTCCCGTGTACGATGCGCTAGTCTCATACCTACTTTGTATTACTGGCGGGTAAGCATCAGAATTGATCTCGCATACTGGAGTGTCTTGTCCTGTGTGTATGTCTGTATTGTATACCCGGATCGCTCAGCCATTACTACTTAGGCTATGTTAACAGCCCCGTTTATCAGGGCGGCCTGGGTGGCTTAGTGGTTAGAGCATTCGCCTTGTGTGCGAAAGGTCCGGGGTTAAATTCCCTGCCCAGGCGTGGATGTCCAGGATTTTTTCCAGGGTGTTCACGCTTAGGCATATTGTGTATGTCCATGTTAAATAATTGTTCCCTATGTTCTAGTATGCGATGCGTGTTTCTTTCTCCACTTTGAAATATAATATGTTAAGAAATGCGGGTAAGCATCAGTAATGATCTCGTGTACTAGATTGTATCGTTACAGCTATATATCCCACCCCCTCCAGTGTACGATGCGCTAGTCTCATACCTACTTTGTATGCTAGGATATTAATAACAAATATTTCGCAAGAAAACGTTATATTTAGTGTATAAAGAAATAATGTTAAAATGTACAAATTCATTTGCACAAAAAATCAACGTATTACAGCAGTTATAAATTTGAAAGTATGAATCGTGTTTGTAATTATTTGGTACGCGCATTAACAAAAATATCGCATGAGTAAGACATTTAAAGTGGCACTGGCACATTTTCAGAAAATTTGAAATTTCTTCAATTTGCTCACAAATGATAGGCTAGGCCAGTGGAAGAATAGAGATATATTTTACACAAAAAATAACATACCCAAAAGCAGAGAGGGATCTTAATAAGAGGCTAAAGACATCCAGGTAATTTGTAGGCTAACTTTTAAAGGTCCATGGCCCGATCGCTAATAGCCTCGTCCTCAGGGACCCCAGATTTTACCGGAAGTGGTCAAAATTTTGGTATCAGAAGAAAGCTACTATTTTTCTCATTTACCCTGTGAAATTTTAGGGCTAAAAGATGTTTGGTTTGGAAGTTACAAACGAAAATGTGCCTCATTTTGGTCGACCAATATTAATTTTTCACAGTACTCTATGGGGCTTACAAAATCACGTTTTTAGCCCTCACATTAAACGGATTGAAATATTGGCGCGAAACTTTACAGATGGGGTTTTGGGGTGAAGTCCATTCTATTAAAATGAAAACTTCGTACACTAAAATCGGGCCATCCCCCTTTAAGTTTGCCGTAACTTTATCAACAAATGTGTCTATTACATGAATATCATAGACTCGGACTCATTGATATTAAAGCCACAAAGGCAACAAACCGGTCAAACAAGATGCAAGCCGTGGAAATCAATTCTAGTGGTGTTTTTTTCTTGAATTAATCAAGTCTACGGAGTCATTAATTATAGAATTGAATGTATTTCTTTCAGTCCGTCACCTGCAATTCAATTGTTACAAGATTTCTAAGTCTACAAATTCCTGTTTTTATTGACGGGGGGTTATGGTTGTTCAGCTACCTGAACATTGTGGGTATTTTTTTTCAATTAAATAGATCCTAAATATTTTCTCACAGCCATTTACATTTACAACCGATATTACAACCTTCAAACTTAAGAAAACAAGTTTTTTAACAATGGCTCTACTTTCTATGCATCGCGTAGCGTCTAAGATATGTTTTGGCCCGACATTATGCTCCAGACCAGCTGCTCCAGGACCATATGCTCCTGACATAGGGTCCTGAGGCAGCTGGTCCTGGAGCATATGGTCCTGGAGCATAAATAATCTGGAAACATATTCCTAAGTCAAAAAATCCTGCTCCAGGAGCAGATTTTGAATACCAAACCACGGTTCCGCGCATATTAGCAAATATGCTCCTGGAGCAGTATTTGACTTAGAATATTTTCTCCAATGCTCTTCCAGAGCATGATTTCCAATGCTCCGGACCATTTGCGATTCAATATGCTCCTGGAGCATTTTGACTTAGAATATTTTCCCGATTAATTTATGATCAGGACCATATGCTGCCAGGACCATCGCTCCAGGACCGCACTGCTCCAGGAGCCTATGGTCCTGGAGCCGCTGGTCCTGGACATAATTTCGGGCCAAAAGCTCTTATAAGCCAATCGCGTACCAACTATTTACTCATGCGATATTTTTTGTTAATTGCGCGTACCAATAATTCCCTACACGATTATACTTTTTCATTTATAACTGCTGTAATTCCCAACAACCTTTTTACAAAGCCACGGGCCACCATAATGCCACATGAACGGGTTTAATCGCCATTCCATTTTATATTTTCGCACTCCTTCGATGCAAAAATGACCCTAAACGTGGTCCTTGCTTAACCGGAGAGGAAACCGCTAATAAAATGGATGAGCATTTTGAATTGAACCTCATGCTGGTATAAATAGATGCACTAAATAAGCAAGAAATCACTTGTATTTTTTTCTTTGCCTTGCATAAATTATCATTATCTTAGTGGTACCAAAAATTGGCTGGATTTAGGTCAGTATTATCACAGTTTAAAATATTTGTATTAATATATCAAAAGTAATTTTATTTTTAATTTTTTACAGAGCCTACAAGCAACCAAATGAAAACCGCACGATTCTGTGTTCCTCTTGTTTGATCACTCGCCTCTTAATTTCAAGATGCTGTTGGTTGGGGACTTAGTGCTAAGCTAATGCGCATTGGTTTTTAGGTTAGATGTACTCCAATCGAATGATATTTAAATTTCACACTCGTGAATTACTCGAAAACACTTTGCATGTAAGGTTAGGAGAAATGCACAATGCTCCCTTTGTATCAATAGTATTGCAAGATGGTCTTTGCACAGAGCTCCGTCTACGAAACATTCACTTACTTTGTTGTAGCCCATATTTAAAGTTCGAGATACAAGCTTTGACCACTAACCCCGTGCAGGATTTGAATTTAATTTGAATTTATAATTGAAATCGATTGCACATACCATCTCCAAAACAGTAAAACATCATACAACAGGTAAGCACTGCTGTGTTTTTTTTTTTTTAGGTTTTTCTATTTTTTCTACCGATCGTTCATCGTTGCAAATAGCGAACCACGTATTTAAATATATCTGTACAATACAAACAAATCCCATACCAATTGTAATGCCTTTGACATGTTTATATGTCACAAGAGAGACCATCGCGATAACGCCACGTTTTCTCCGCGGATCCTTATTGGGTTTGCACTTTTAATGATTTTTTTAAATATGTGATTGAATATATAAATAATACTAGTTCGTCTATAGACCCTATGCAATACGATGTTACACCTGGCCTTTGTTAGAAATAATAGATCATCTGTGCAATTTGGGCATCTGAACCGCCACACTTTATAGTCCAGGAACTTTAGGTCTGTGTACATAGAGAAGGTGGAAATAAATAAGCCATAGCTGATTTTTTTCAGTATAGTTTGCTAATGTTGTGAGAAGCAACATATCAAAAGTCCCAAGAACCCCCCTTGTGCTTATTGAGTAATAAGGGGGTAAAGTTTATACAGGGGTAAAAATTTAAAATGAGTCAATTGAGCTAAATCATGGATTATGGTATTCTTCTAATCACACTGATTAAAAAAATTGTATGGTGTGCCTAACTTTTGACCTTTAGTTTTAGGAATATAGGCCAAAATGCTGTCAAGGTCATCGTGGGGTAAAATTTCAAAAAACAGTCCGAATTTAATTAAATTGGTCACAAATTACTCGTACATGTTGTACGGTCATATTATGGCAAAAATGCTTATTCACTCCATCTACATCTTTTAAATATGGACCTTATAGGGCAGTGGCTTTTGACCTCCCATAGACCCTGTAGCAACCTGTCATAGTGAGCCCAATAACTATGGCAGGAAATTACTTCAACTATTTAAATATATCTTTTGAGTTTATACACAACGAGACGAACATTTTGATACACTTTTCAAAAGAATCGGAGCATTCTGAAGCTTTACCCCCAGTATGACCTTGAACAGTTATTTGTCTATAGTTAATAAACGATAAGTCACAGATAAGGCAAACTATACCTTTTGTTAAGCCTTATGACATGCCGCAAACATTGGTAATACTATTGAAGACAGTTAGACCATATAAAATTTGACCCCTGTACAAACTTTAACCCCTTTATTCTTAATAAGCACCAGGAGGACCTTGGGGACTTGTTATGTTGGTCCTTACAACATAGGAAACTATCCTGAAAAAGCAGCTATGGCTTCTTGATTTCCGGTTGTTTTGTCTATTAATCTGGCCTATTACAAGCAGATGAAAACGGCCAGCAAATTCGGCCTGCCCCGTACTGAAGGTGTCATGTTTGTAATTGATTGTTTCTCTAACGTCACTATAGTGACTAGCACAGTTTAGGAATAAAGCATTTCCAATGACGTGTTTAGGTGTTGGCTGTTGACAATGTAGATTTTCATATTTTATGTGGCTAGGCCTTTGTTCGAATAATCACCTTCAGCACAAAGGAAGTACTGAGGCATCAACTTTCATTTGATTTCATGAATTCTGGTTGGATTGTTGTATCAGAGGTAAAAAGTGGTTAAATATGTCAATGTGTGGCAGATCCATCGTGTTAAATGTACACTGGCGGATCCGGGGGTGTTTTTGGGGGGGGGGGGGCGCCCCCCGGTAATTTGGCCAAATCTTGTACAATCAGCCCATTTTTACCATCACTACCTCGCAGCCCCCAGCATTTTTTTGCAAGTTTTCAGGGCGTGGATCCGCCCCTGAAGCATAGACTAATATAACAATCTGGTATGCTATCTACACCTTACTTTTTTGGAAGAGATTTATCTTTTGATGCACTAAACCAGCGATTTTTTTAGAGCACTTTTCAACCCGGCGTGTTTTTCGATCGTATTTTGCCAAAGTCCGATAATTTTGAGAGTTTTCGAAATATAACCATTGTGCTTTGCGTAGGTCCTTGCTCTTTCACATTTTAAAGGACACTGGCACATTTGAAAATAGTGCAGCCTCAACATAAAGATTTTTGCAAAATCGTATTATTTGCAATGGTTGTAAGGCTTTTATTATACCACAAGCCTCACCCCCGCCCCTAATGATTAAGACAAACAGCTTCCCTTATGGGTAACAGAACGAGGTTTTAATCGCGGTTTTATTCAGCAGACTACGAAAATGGCGTTTAACACAATACACGCACGCCGTATGCTGTTTCCACTCTATGACACTGTTTGATCGGTCTATACACCCTTGTGGTTTAATATCAGTAGTACGAGTCCAAAATGTTCATAGTAATATACCCTTTTGTTATTAAAGTTATGGAAAACTTCAAAGTTGGCCAAACTACAATTACCTTGATGTCTTTATCCTCATTCAAATGTCCCTATCTGTTTTGGGGGTATGTTATTTTTCACTGTTAACATATATATCTCTGTTCTTCCAATGGCCTAGAACTATCATTTGAGAGCAAATTGAGAAATTCTCATATTGTTGTGAAAAGTTGCCAGTGCCGCGTTTTAATATCCTCGCTTGTAAAATAGCGTTGCAAAATGGCTGAGATAGAATGCCCTACGTCTTTTGAATCAAGTGTTCGGTTTGCGCTCTATCCACGGTCACAGTTTCCAGTACATCTGAGCTTTGGGAGTTTACCGCCCACAATGACCTTGAACTTTAAAGGTACAACGAGAGATTTCACATATCAGGTGTCCCTAAAAATCGAAAGTCCGGATTTTTGCCCCTGAGTAAAGCATTCCATCACAAATATCCCCATCTGAAAGGATAAGCTGAGAAATTTTTCTTTGTAAGCAAAAATTGGTGAAATTTCCTAATTTTCGTATAGGAGCAGATTCGAAATCAGCCTAGTTTTATATTGAAATTAAGCAAATAAAATCAGGGTTTTCTCTCGTTTAGACAACTTCCTAGCAAATAGGTATGGAATCTATTGATTGTCTTATCTATAGAAATTCTATTATGACACAACATTTGGGGTTGCCGCTCAAAATCTCGCTTTGCCCTTTATGCGGCTGTCTGTCACCGGTGTAACTACAGGTCGGAACTAGAAAAGCTATACCTTTGTAAATCTTTATATTTTATTATAACGTACGAATGTATTGACTTCGAGAACGGATCCTCTTTGTTATACCTTACCCTGCGTGGCTCAAAGTAGGCCGACGACCGTTTCTGAGCGACGGATGAAAAGTAGTGTCTAAGTAATGGGCCTTAATAATTATATACAAAATAATAATGTACAGCAACGACTTTTGTTGTAAATTTTCGTCCTATTTTTAAATAGTGGTAAAAACATCTGGCAACCCGGCGTCCAAAGAGGAAGTTTTTCAGTGAGCTTGACAGTAATGGATGGTTTCTCTCGATCTTGGGAGTGGTAAGCCCATGATGGGGCTGCTTGATTTTCAGCCAACTACTGTCTCCTACGATAACATTAGTAAGGTTTTTAAAGAAAACTTGTCATCCCTGTACATGTTTACATTCAATGCATGCTTTCAGGTTTAATTTTATACCTTAACCTTCTACATACCTGGAAGCAGACCGGTATAACTACCTTTGGTTGTGGACCAGCACCACAGCAATGGAACATCTGTTGTCTGCTCCCTGTTTGGCCACAATGCAAGCAGCCTTGCGGAATTCAGTTAAGCGCCGACATATGTATCCATATCTGGCTGAATCATATTTGAAAACTATTGCGTTTTTGATATAAAAAGGCCCTCATTCTTCTCATTTTCTCTCATCTTATAATTCTGCTTGAACGCATATCGCAATCTCTGCCCCAGACTACGGAAAAGAATTTTACTCTTTACAATTTTGAAATTGAAATCTTGAGTTCCAGTGTACTAATATTAAAAAAACACTACTTTTTAGTTGCACTTTATGGAGTTTTCACAAGGGCATTGCCAGTAAGGCAGTTCATGTGAAAATTTGGTGTGCACTGGGGCTTAAAGTGTATTTTAATGTGATATAGAGATGCTCCTCAGCAGCTCAGAACACTTCGACTTTTGAAAACGGACATTCCGTTGCAAAGTTATTCAAATTTTTGTACTCGTAACAACAGTCATTGGAGAACAAAAGGTCACAGTCAATTCTTTTATTTTCTTTATTTGCCCTGACACCAGTGTCCGTGGTAGTGGTCCCATTTCCAACCCAAAATAGGTACGATCGTAAACGATAACAGATATACAATTCATTGTTTTTAGTTATAGTTCCTGATTATGTACCATACAGATTATAGAACATTCTTTATAACTTGTTATTTGACAAAACAAGTGATTTGTTTGAACTCACTTAATATTTCGTCACTCAACGTCGGGAGGACTTCTTCAAGGGGCCATTAGGTGGGGGGCTTATTGATTTTGGCTCAGTAAGTATTGCCCTCCTCCCTGGTCAAGGGTTTATCTCCTCTCTTTCGAATCTCCATAGCTTCCCTTTCCAGGGTCTCTTTAAAGTCTGGGAGCAAGTCTAAAACAAACATCACATTGGCAACCATTGAAACCAAGTTCCCTGTCAATACAATCCAATGACCATTCTGAAGAAGTCCTCCGACGTTGAGTGACGAAATATTAAGTGAGTTCCAACAATCACTTGGTTTTGTCAAACTAACAAAGTTATAATGATTTTTCTACAAACCTGATGAATCTATTCAAAAAATAAAAAGGTTATATAACATTGCAAGCATTTGACTTTCCATTTACCAACTAATTTGAATTATTTTTGAGGAAAAATTGTGTGTTTTTAATGAAAAAGAAAATAACAATTTTCTACTATTAAGGGATTAGCAGCGATTTGCTAATCCGAAGCATCGAAAAAATCATCAAAATTCATATTTTTGTATTGTTGTTACTGGCATGGATATCCAAACATTATCTGCAAGTGGTTGGCTTGAAATCCGTGTATTAAAGACAAGGCAGTACTTTTTATCTGATTCTTTAATTTCTATACGTGCGTATCAAAATTCCGACTTGAGATCAAAAAAGCCTTTCTCGGCGAATATCTCAGATTTTAAGCGTGATATGGTGCACCATGATCAATACAGTTTGACCTCAAACACAAACATTATTGATATTTGTTTATTCTCTGCTAGTGTAAATCACAATCAGCTGTTTATTGTAGATTTTGAAACATCATCGCTGTATGTCTATTTGCGGGAGACGGTATGACAAATTTCCTCAAATACTTCATTTTTTTCACTATTTGGTGATTTGTTTCTACATTAAAGCAGTTATATGGAATTGTACACACTTATATCTGATTTATAAGTTAAAACAAATACATTTCCACATCTTTCGCTCTCGCAATATCGCTGCTAATCCCTTTATTCTGCAACTTGCAAGATTTTCTCTTAATACATTTACAGACAGATTTTGCAGCAACAGAGTCCATTTGATAACCTTAATTATGTAAAAACATAAATATATATCCATTATGGGTAACTTAATTGTGGTTATATACTGACATTATTTTTAAAACTAATGTTTTTTTCAGGTGATGGAAAGATTTCAAAAGATGAATATAATAACGTGAACGTGGCCGAAGAAGTCGCCATTGAATAAGGAATAAGAAAAACGAAATTGAAAGACAATGTAAACCTCGACAGAGTTATTTCTACTAGGGGTATGAATAATGGTTCCTATCTACAATAATCCATTAAATTTCAATCGCAAATTAGCATTTTCTTCCTGAGCCGTTGACATGAATTAGAGGGTTCCTAATAATAAATAATAATAGCAGAGATTTATATAGCGCCTTATGCTATTGGCCTTCTAAGCGCTTTCCTATGATGTAGAGTCCCACCAGTCGTCTGTCTATTGTGTTTTCCTCTGAGTACTGCACGCACCATTTGTTTCATAGCTGAACCCATTACCACCGACTACAAAGGTCACGTGCAAACTAGGTACACTATTGACATTAAAGCAATATTAGCACATTTTTTGAATGGGCGCCCCCAATTTTTCAAAATTTGAGATTGTTACACGGTTGCACTTGTAACTGGCTAGTAAAGTATTCCTGTGAATGGTAAGCTCGAAAATGCTATGTGCACCAACGAAGGAGTTTGTACTATAATAAGTATTACCGGGGATACCGTTGAATAATTATTCAACGGCTGCTTGGCAACGGCCTCCAATGTGAAATAGCCGGGAAATAGCGACCAGTACGTGTCTAACGCTCATCCATTAGTTGTTTGAATAGTTAGGGGCAAGTCATTAGAGTTTTATTTTCTCGGAGGTGGCACTATTTCATCATGGACGGACATAAAGTAAGCATTTCCAGCGCTGCTGTTAAGTCCAATCTGGGATCCCAATTCTAATTACAAATCGCTTATTTTGGTGATAATACGCTTTTTTTAGCATTCTCGTTTGCATGTATAGTTTCCTAGACAATTACCAACGTAACTGTGCAAAACTATCAAATTTGAAAAATTGGGGGCGCTCTTCAAAATGTGCCAATATTTGACTTTAAGGACTCCGGGGTAGGACGTACACGATCTGCTCGATTTGGGCATTGGGGATTTTCCCAACGTATTGGGGAACTGCTGCGTCAATTTACATGCAGTCTGTTTCCAGGTGTCCCTGGTTCATGACATTAACAAAACCTTCGTTCAAAAAGTCTTAGTAATATCATGATATTTAGGAAACAATAAATTTGAGTTTCCAAAATCCGTCGAGGTTAATGGATTAACCTTAAAACCCCCTTGCCTGCAAAACAGGTAATTTTTTCAATAACGTCATTTAAGATTTAAATAGTCGTGACCAGCTATAGCCTTTAGTTCAGTCTTTGTCTGATGTGGTAAGAGCGCCCTCCTACGCGTACCGTTAAGTCCTTTGATAAAGACTGACTGACTAGTACTCTGCGTTACGGCCGGAAGTTGATGCGGATTTGAATTCACCGTGGTGTTAAGTTGACATGTCCACCCCCCCCACCCCCCTGTTAGGACCATTTTAGTTACACAAGTGTCCAACTGGCGAGTCCTGTGTTGTAAGTGTCCTACTAAACCTATTGGTGTTCTCCATGTATAATCAATGATCAACCTAAGTTTCTGTACAAGTGATTGGTCGTTTATTCTAAAACATCCTTTTACCGGTTGTGAATGGTGATTGCCCCGCGCGGGAGCTCGGGGCTATAGATATTGAATAACTGACAGAACATGAGATTTGGCATGATTGAAAGCATGCAGAGCCTTGGTCATAACACTTTTTCATGACAATTGAAAATGATACAGTGCTAAATTACTTAATGGTTGTGATGACATGACATAATATTGTATGCAAACACAAGATAGTTTTTGTGAAGTATATGATGATCCAGTGCGAGATAGATTGTGTTTTCGGTGTTTTAGACAAATTTATATGGGATCTGTCACGTTCTATTTCCATGTGTTTAAGTGGGGGTCAAATATCAGCTAGCCAGTTGGGCGAACTTCCAACAGTGCCCTGTTAATACCAGGTACTATATCATTGCATATTCAAGAAAAATTGACAATTCTTGGCAGCTGACATCAGTTATGATGCGACTATGGAGGTACCACAGTGCCAATTACTTGAAACAGAAATCAGTGATCTTTGAATCAACACTTACGATAACCACTATTTATACCATAAGCAGTTTTCAGTCAAAGTCACCTAACCAGCAATGTGTGCGTGAAAATGTTTATTTAACTCTCAATTCTTGGCTATTTTTGGATGTTTTTAATAATTCTGCCCCCCCCCCCCCCCCATTTGCGGCGGGCATACATTGGTGCCCATCACCAAAATGTTTCTTGTCTCTCTGGTTACACATCATTCGCCATATGCGTGGAGAGGCCTCGAACTGACACTAGAATTTGAATTGTTATATAACAATGCATTCATCTCTTGCAAGGCCATTGGTTTTGTTTAGACAGAATCGAACCTGATCGAACTGTTGCGTAAGTGCTCCCATTCATATTGCTGCCAGTCTGAGGCTCTCCCCGCAAATGGCGAAACCGTGCAAAGAGCAAATTGAAATCTTTCAACCAAGATCTGTAGTTCATCAGGGTACAAACAAACCCCGTAGCGGGTACTATTTAGTATAGGGCGCTTTCACGGGAGGTCAGTAGGTTAACTTGGCCAGACCTGTCCTCAAGAACAACCCAAGCGTGCAGAGAATACAAAAGAATCATCTGCAGAAATATCTGAAATATTCAGGTGAATAAGGTACATGTATTGTATTCTTCGCATACTTGGAGTCTGGAGGGCAAACAAAAAGTTTATTCAACATAATTTACCTTCCGTGAAAGGGCCCTATAAAATTAAATGCCCTTAAAGTGAGGCCAAATCCTCGTTCTCGTGTAGTTTCTCAAACATTTGCAGGTATTTACCACAGAAATGTAACACAATATTTTCTACTAGTAAGTATCTCGACCGCAGTCATCCGTGTGTAAACCCGGACCAATCCGTTGAACACAATAAAACACAGCTGTTTCAAAGTTTCATTTATTATGGCAAAACCAGAATAAAACAAAAATATCGCTGGCGACACAGTTTTGACAACTGATTTGGATTATTTAGTCTACTAACTACATCCTGTGAAAATGTTACGAAATTTCATTGCGGGCAAAATGATTTTTCTTAAAAATTTAGTTTTCCACGTCTTTCTTTGGAGAATGTGCACATAGAGGGCGCTATAACATACAAATCATGACCTTTGTAGTCCTATATAGCAAGATTCCCGCAATGTGCGGTCATGGATAACCGATTAATCATTGTTTTTGCACAATGGGACAAAGTCAGCTTGGGACCAAGTTTCAATACAAATCCCATTCACTTGCATGACTGAAGTGAGAAGAGAGGAAAAATTGAATAGGATTTGTGTTAGCATTACTTGAAACTTGGTCTCAAGCTCACTTTGTCCCATTGTGCAAAAACAATGATTACTCGGTTATCCATGACCGCACATGAACAAATTACCTATCGTTGGAAATAGGAGATATGTGGCTTTAAGATGGCATTAAGTATTTTGATGTAATTTTACACAATTACCACAAAATTGGGGAGACGTTTTGTTGCGTTTTTATGGATACGCCCTGTATATAGGTAATATTTTGGCAGGCGTGTGTGTATGTATTATGCAATCCATATGGTGAATGTAGGTGTTTGAATTTATCATTCTACATAGATCTGCAAAAGTTGAAACTTTCCGTTGAATTTGTAGGACCTGATTGAACAAGTGAGACAAATGAGGCAAGACATGTTCCCTTGATTTCGCTCAAATTATAAAGTAACAACAGTGGTTTTAGAATCTTAATCGAATGGTTATTTTTCACGAACATCACACATATCTTTGTCAGTTGTAAGTAGGTGCAGAAACCTCCAACGTTGTGTACTCCACAACGTGTAGTGTGTACGCCAGTTTTTTCAATCATCGATGGTAATTTGACAAGCACAATGTTTATCTTGTTATTTTGCCACGTAATTTCACTAATTTGCATCTATGCAATGAAATTGTCTTTATAGTGAAATATACACTCGCTGTTAAGATAATTTTACACTGTACGTAGAATAGACAACAAGTGGTTAATCCTCAATAGTAGCGTAAATGAAGCATTTTAATCTCATTTGAAAAAAAAACAATCTGTGAAATAAATATCGCCATAATAAAAGTATTGCTATAGTCGATTCGTCTAAGGAATATTCCTTGTGAAACAGTAGTCATTTCAATACATGAAGTGGTTACAGTTCGACACACTAATACGATTTCGGTGAAAATAAGCCCAAGTACAAATTATTTTGTGTGTGTATAGTGCAATAGGCGTAATTTCTAATTACCGATCGATTTTGTAGTTTGTTTCATCTTGCCAAATGTACAATTATATTTATTACATATATTCGTACAATTACATTTCTTACATGTTTTGTGCATTACAATTACATGTTCATAAAAGTAATTGATTAAGGCACTATAAAGTTATGTGTGGCACAACACTTAATTTGAAATTAATTAAACATTATGACAAGCATATCGTACGAGAATACACCTTTAAATAACTTCATTTGACAGTAACTATTGTGCTTATATCACCTAATCAAAAGGCTTATTAAGAGTATTGTTCTATGCATTGTTTGTCTTCCGTTATTGAATATGCAATAATAGTCTAATACTAAAAGTGAATATCTTGTTAAGAATATCCAAAGGTTGTGGTATATTATTAAATTAAATGGATTACATGCCGCATGAAATAACAGAAGTTTTAGTTTGCTTCTCTTCGTGCGTGAACTGTTTTTAACTCTTTCAAATTTTTAGAGCCGCACATACCCGTTACATACACTTCCCAATAGCCCCCACCCCCCCCGCTTTGGTCCTACCCTTCCCTTGCATGATGTTAGCGTCCTATATAGTTCATGAAAATCATATAGAACGCCGCCTATTTCCTACATAAGAAATATGGATGTTTAATAAGCCCTTCGGAGTCAGACTTCGCAGAGTTCGGGGTTCAAAGGTCAATAAGACGGGTGTACTCCGGTCAGGTTGAGTTTCGGAAAATGCATTGCGCCAAAATTAATACGAAACTGTAACCTATAACAGCATTTTAATAATTCCTGGCACAAGCTTCTACAAGGTATCTATACCATAATTCGCGTCATTCAAACTCGGAGAGCGCAGTGGACTCTGAGACATTCAAACTCGAATATATGCGCAGTTGGCGACTCCTAAAAGGGCTTGTTGAACAAACAAAGAAAAGTACCAGAAGGAAAACGCAAAAGAAAGGAAAGAACCTGGGGGGGGGGGGGTTTCTGGATTTTGGTCGGTTACCCATTGCGCGTTCCCAAAAAAAAGAGGCACTAGCTGCAAATGCCGCCACTACTAGTGAGGGGCCTATGTTCTCCAGAGAGTGATTTTATTAAGGTCATTTATTGTTGGCAACCACTAGAAATTACTCTATGGTTTGGACTATTCAGAAAAACGCTGTTGCCATTTTTTCCTGTTGACCTTTAGTGACCTTGACACAGGTCAAAGGTCCAAAGCGGTCATACATAGTCCAAAATACGACCTTGGTACCAAATGTGCAAATTTCACTAAGGAATATTGTATATGAATTATTTATTACTGAGCTTTTGTTTTCCTTGTTATATGCAAATAAGTAATAGAAAACAATAATAGGCATGAAATTGTGTTTGTTATTCAGAACCCCTGTCCAAAGCAAGAGTTAGGCCTCATGTTTTTGCACAATGATAATGAACCTACACAACATTATGACCTGCTATTTAATGCCAAGGGTAAGTAAAACTAAGTTGTTTTATGAAAAGGTGCAAGAGAATATGGTTGATGTAGTTTATATTACCAAAGTCCATGGGACCATTGAATTGTTGTTATAAAGTGAAACAACCCACATTCGCCAGTGTTCTAGTTCTTTCGTCTCATCATATATGTTTGATCGTTTTAATTATTCTTTCCATGGGGGGGGGGGGGGCATGACAAGGGGATATCATGCGGGACCACAGAAACAGTGCGTAATGTAAAAGGGGTACATGATTTTTTTCAAGATTGTGCACGATACATAGCGTAAACGTGAAAAGAGTAGCAAAAACACTGGGAAATCTGGGAAAAAAGGGGGTACTTTTCACACTTGAACTACATTAGGTATGATTTGGAAATTTCAAGTTTGGATCGGCTCATCTGTGAAATGAGCTATTGAGTATTCAGTACAGCCTACAAGCAAAACAAATTTCTACTTGATAAGGGGTCCAAATATTGCCAATACTTTACTATTAGGGTTTTGGATTGTACAACTACCATTCTTGTTTAGGGATACTTTGAGACCTATCAAATTAATTAACGGTAGTTTTTTAAACTCCTTGTTTCGAGGGTGCGGGACTTGGAAATGTGGACCTTTTGGAAAAAGCAGACTAACCCCCTAAAAATGGTCCTTTTTGAACATCCATCACTAAAAAGTGACTTTCCTTGTCAAATTTTTCTCTCACTTTGGACCATTTTAATGGGCACATCACAACATGGTGGACCTTTTGCCCTTTTGTGGGATTTGTGTGTGTTTTGTGTGGGGGTGTGACGTCTCCATACTGCCAGTTCCCATGTTCATGAACAAAACTCAAAGCTGATGTATGAATTTTGAATAGGTCCTGGAATAGACAGTAGATCATCACTTTGATACTATTGACATACTGCGCAGAGATTAAAATTGGTTCCCCGTCTTGGCTTTTGGTCTTACATGCATTTTCCAGCTAAAAAGTGCAACAACAATGGCACAATTCTGGACACCAAATTTGAAATTGCAGCAAATAGATTGCTATAATACTTGAGAGCGTATGTATCCAACGTCCCATGACATGTAGGATCATGTAAGATATGTTGGTGAGGACCATTATAACCCATAAATTGTGGAATCGATCAAGAGCCCTATACCTCTGCAAGTGGATGTTGGTCCTCCAGTATGGCATTCCAAAGTGGTTATATTATCTTGACCGGTTTTAATGCATACACTCTATACACTAAGTCCCAGTGAAATAATGAAAACAGAAATGTCAAATAATTAAAGCTAGATTTAGATCACGGTGTTGTTTAGAACACTTAACATTATGGAACGTATTTGGTTTAACAAAACATAACATCTATGAATCTTGGATAAGTGACAGCAGCAACAATGTTTTTAATGTCTCTATCTATCACATTTTTTATGGATAAAATGCAATTTTGTTTGGAACTGTGTACACATTCAGTTTACTTAAAACCTGGACCTTAATAGCAGCTATATGAAGGTGGGGGGGTTGTACTGGGGGTTGGGTAGGATGACTCTCACTTGACTTGCCTTTAGACTATCGACCGTCAGGGTCTGTTGTGAAAAGGATAAGCATCACTAACAAATGAGAGAATCCTACAGTTATGTCTTGCAACATTTAACAAACTATGCAACACAATTTGGTTTACTAAATGGGCAGTAATAGCAGCTAGATGCATGGGTTGGTTATAGGCCGGGGGGGGGGGGTTCTCAACACAAATTACCATATACGGAACATTGCTACAACATAAAAGTCTCCTTTTTAACGCTTCAATGACCCCTTTTTTTTTTCATGCCAATTTGAGTATGGCAATGGTTTCGTTTTTCACAATTTTCTCAAATTTGGTTTGAAAATGTAACAATGTTCTCAATTGGAAGCCAAGATTTTCCAAAATTATTGGAACTTCGTCGAATTTCTCAATCTGAAGTCAAATTGTCAAATTTTGCTTAAAATGTAACTTTCATTTTGATGAAAACGGGCCAAATTTACCTTAGCCAAAATTTGCATCTGCGGGTCCTTTTTTTTTGGCAAAAAATGATAGAGCTATGGGTCCTACTTCCAGCCTCTTTGAGGCATGTCCCTACCCACCAAACGCCCCCCCCCCCCGCAAGACTCTAACTGATCTTGTTTTAGACGCGATTGTCAGGGTCGCTTGATGAAAGAATAATTAAAAAAACACTCATACCTGTGACTGAGAATACGGTACTAGTATACATACTTTTGTCTCATGAATGGCGAATTGTGGTTATTCTAATAAAAGAGAAGGTAAATAACGATTATTCGTTCCATTTTCTTGGTTTACTTTACGTACCCATGGGTATTAATCATGTTAATAGCAAGAAATAGGGTTGTGTAGGGTTCATTCTACATTCAGAGAGTTTTTACAGATGACTGTACAACTTGAGCCCTAACTCTTGCTCTTGAAAGGACTGGGTTCTGCGGCAGGCATTTTTTGCATATTAATTGTCTCTAATTAGGTATTTGCAAATAACAAGAAAACGAAAGGACAAATAACAAAATAAGTATCATATACAATGTTCCTTGTGAAATTTGCCACAGTTTGGTACCAAGGTCGATATACTTGGACGAGGTATGACTATTTTGACCTTTGACCTTGTGTCAAGGTCACTAAAAAAGTCAACGGAAAAAATGGCAACATCGTTTTTTATGACTCGTACAGACCAGTTAGATACGTATAGTGGTTGCCAAAAAATTAACATGAACTTCACCAAAATTTTCCATAGGCCACTCCCACTATACCGCTAGGGGTATCAAATCACAAAAATTCAAATTCTAGTACGCAGGTTTCCAAATTTCAAGTTGTGATTGGACTGGTTCAAATGATAACAAATAGGAAAATGAACCTAAACATATCAGCCAAAATACCCTGTGTGTGTGTATGTGTGTGTAATATTTCTTGGCAATAGATAGTATTATTTTGTTATAGAGGTATCTTTTATTCATGTATAGCGAACAGGTCCCACTAGGGGTATAATTTTTACTGCAAAATTGGGCCCGTTGTGGTGTATTTCACCGAAAACTAGGATCATTTCACTAAAAAGTGGTCCCTTTAAGGGTAATTTCACTGAAAATTGGCCCGTTAGGGGTCACTTTCCGACCCCTGGACAAGCATGGGTACCCGACAACCCCTGAGAACCCCCTCCCCTCGGGCTCGAACCACAAACTTTGAATTTTGACCATGCAAGCTAATTGGCAAACATCATTTCAACATATAGAATAAACATCATGACACTAAGAGTTAATATTTCACAATAGGTGATGATGATGATATTTTTTTACACTGATGAGATGATTTTACAACCAGAAGTGATTAGAGTATACTATAACACTGTAATAACGTCATGGTTACACGGAATTAGGACTCATAATTGTTGGTTTTACACCATTTTAATTGCTGCTCAGTGGTATCATAATCTTTTACCAATTTCAAAGTGGAAGTAGACAATCTCATTTGTCATGGTAAAGGTTCAGGTGTTGGCCTGTGTTGGGTTTTAAGTACTTCCTACAAGATAAACTGGAAGAAATTAAACGAAACTTCAGCAACTTGTAACATTCAAAGTAAAGCATCAACAGTAGAGTGGCTCATTCATCAAACATGTCAAATGTGACAGCTGAAATGGTCTGATTACTTTCAGTTTAGTTAATACTTTAATGACATTTTAATATGAGTGCAAGTTACTCAAAGTTGCCTAGAACCTAAAACTTTGGTGTACATTCGCAAGTGCAGTCCCAAATGCTAAATACAAGTTGTATGCATACACATCCATTTCTGGATGGTAGGTTTTTAGACAATGAGCTTAAATGACTTCAAATGATCTTTGGCCTATTGAACAGGCCATATACCTCATTCTGTACATGGTTGAGCATGAATAATTTTAGGCACTGTGTTCTCTGTAGAGCGCCATATTAAAGCATTTGATTATTATTATTTTAGATTATCGATGGAATACTTTTAGGCGCTATGTGTCTCTTAGAGCGCCATATAAATGCAATTATTATTATAATTTGCCTCTACAGAGAACACAGCGCCTAAAATTATCCCTAGATACAAAGATGATTCTGAGTAACTTTGCCGAATGTTCGTCATTTTGTGCAGGAAGATAACATTTTAAACATTTCAACAATGACCTCAAATGACACCCTAGATGACTTGAACATTTACACCTGACTAGACAAAAGTTTAATCCACTCATACGGAATCATTCTGATCAACTTTAGTGAATGCCACAGCCATTTCTGTGCAGAAAAGCAGCAGTCTACACATTCCAACAATGTCGTCATAATGACCACTAGATGACTTCTGACCTATCACCAAATACCCCAATAAAGCCTCTTCCAGTTAAACAAAAACATTTGAGCAAGTGGTTTACAGCCCAGCATGTCATGGCACGAATTAACTACCATATACACTACATGAGCTAGGGGTTGGTACATAATCTTGAAAGTCTTGATAACTAAAGCATTTTTAAATATTTGGACCCGTGTATAAGCCACCACTGAAACTTTTACATTTGAAATGGCTCTCAGCTTATAACTCCATAACTAAAGGTTAGAAGCCTTGTCAAGAGATCAAACTATACTTGGAGGAATCCTTGTGTTATAACCAAAACAATTTAGTTAGTGATTCAACATAATTTGACCATTTTTCAATTGACCCTTGCACCAATCTTCCACAAAAAAAACTTCAAAACCTCAGATGACTCATACTTTTGTGGTGTGAGTAGCCATGGTATGAATGACATCTTTACACCTCTCATACCGCCCCACCCCAGCCTCGTGATACGATCATCATGCCTGACTGACCCACCATTTAACCTACACACACTGACCAAAAGAATTGCAACATGACAGAAAAAACAATGACATTGAAAAATTGATTCTATATGTACCAGGAGTTTATTGACTTACACATTGAGTAATTATTGTCAAAGTATGAATTGCCCAAAGAATGCTGTCCAGAATTAAATAGTGCGAAGGACATTTGATTTGATTATTCATGTTCTCCCAAATATGGTGTGTAACAAGAAGATGGCTAAGATAATTGCGGGTTGACTCCAGAAGGAATACAGGCACAGGGAACGTCAAAATTACTGCACATGGCCGTTAAATGATTTACGGGTTTGTCTGGGTCTACTGTAAATGTTCAGGGCGAAAAGTGATTGGTTCAAAGTCACAACTAGAGGTAGGCAAGGTTGCCTACTCGGCACTGTACTGTTTCACAAGCCTGTGACGGGGGTTGGAAGCCTTGACAGTTCCCGTGTCCATATGTGTAATGATTTTTATACGGTGATATTTAAGATGTAAAATATCTAAAAGATTGGGAGGACTTCGAAAACTGGCGTGTTTCTCCTGTCGTTGCTATTCGCCATCGGCCAATCGCGGTCGGTCTCGCGCCCGCGTGACGAGATTTCGGTCGCCATTGTACGAAGGTGAATATTGCATTGCATACTGAAGTTTGTGAAGGAAATTCCACGATTTTTGACTTTTTGAGGAGGAAGACGCACGGCGGAGTCTGATTTACCGAAGAGGAGTGGCAAGTATAGCATCCACCCCTTTAGGCCCTGAAATTTTCTGGAAAATTATGTTTGGACAATGAAAAGTGAGAATTCAGAAACGGAAAGCATGTGCATGCTCGTGTAGTTACCGTAAATTTTCTCTGTGTATACCCGGAAGTAAGTCCAAAATTGCTCCAAAATCGTAGCGCATGCTTCTCTAATTAATCTGAATTTCTGTTGGAAATGGTTTGTATGAATCTCCCTCGGGTTAGGTGTAGTCGCCGCGATGGTTGTGATTGAAATAGATTATGTCATGTATATTCATGCATTCATGTACAGTGCCATGACGCTGCATATTGCGAAATTGAGTCATGGTGTCGGGAACCTGCGTCATTTTTCTGATCCCAAATTGTAATTTCCAATTTGTTATCTGATATGGGCATACTGATAATTATGATCATGAACATTCTCGGCGGATGTTTAGTATAGTGCGTAATGATGGCGTGATTTGAGCGGAGTTATTGTGCGATCCAAATTGGCTGCGTGGACGCATCCGTAATTCGTTTCTTTCAATTGTTGATGCCACCAATTTTATGATCGGGATGAAAATTAGCACTCGTTACATGTATGCGGAGCGTGGAGCTTCGCGTGTGTTAGCTATGCGTAGGAGAACTTGGCCTAGGGCATGGTGTGAGAGTTCTTAATGTTTGCGAGTTGCAGCCTTTTTCTTAGCCTGAACGTGTTGGACTCGGAGGCGTGTGATGAATTCATCACATACACTTACGGGTGATGTATTCAGTTCATACATGTGGGGCGTTATGAATCGTGATCACCGCGGCGGAGTAAGGTAAAATGATTTTTAATAGTGTTTTGTATGATGATGGATACGGAGTGCTTTGGTGTCATCAAGCTCATTTCGCCTCGCATCACGACACACTAGTTTTAGGGCTTGGTCCCAGTATTTTACATTCCGACAGTCGTTGTTTTTCTTGGTGCTACTTCACTTATTGTTTTTGGGGCTGGTGCCTGAGACAAATTAGGGATGTAGGATTTATTTAATTATTTTCTACACACCAGATAGAGTGGGAAAAACATTGTTTCGGAGTGCTTGTGTATTATAAAATTTGGTAAAGTGTGTTTCAGAAATTAAAGGAGTACTACAAGGACTTAGGTATAGTGTGAGTCAGAATAAATATTTTATGGAAATGGACAGCTGACACATTAAGTTTTATATTTTTGATACAAATATTGTGTTTGGAACATGCGCTCCTCTCTCATTAAATCTTATAATTATTGTAACTTTGGTGATTTATTTTACAAAAATAAGCAGCATATTTTTGTATTCTTTTGTCTACTCATTGCCAAAAAGAATAATACAGGCCAAAAAGTAGTACTGGTCCACAAGCATTTTGGATACAGGTTTAGTATTACATGTACATGTTTTCTAACATTTTTACATTTAGGGACCAGTCAATATTTTTAGGTCTGGCCTACCAAATATTCATAGGCTTGTGATGTGTAGAGTTGATAAAGACTAGTGTGATTGTAATTTTAAATGCTTTTGCTCATAACATGCCAGGTGTGTGTTTTACGGAAAGCGTGTACCGTCCAGACATAGGTATATATTTTTATATTAAATTATACTGTGTGCTACTATATATTATGCAACCTATGGAAGGTGAAGAGTTAACAGATGTCTGTCCGTGGACTCGTCCAAGTCTGCCTCCACACTTGAAGGAACAGTCCGTGGCCAGTACTTGGTGATTTGTAAAAACACAAACTTGCACTTTATTTTGATATGGTATCAGGTAATACGGTATGCATGAGACACCCAGATGGTTATCCTTCTGTTTAGGAGCTGTCAAGAAAAATAATTGATAGAATGATTACCCAAATTTTCCCATGATGCAGTGCAGTTGTCATTAGCAGAGTATAGGACGTGGACATTTTAGTCGTGTTTAAATTATGAAGATGTTCATTGCTTTTCAGATGTGTTTTTAATCATGTTTATGGTCGCCCATGTGCATTCAAAATAGGGAGTGGTCATAAATTATTGATGTGGTGTCTCATTACTGTAAATGACCAATTTATAATGATGTAAACTTAAATCAAAGTAGATTAAGGACTCAAGCATGGGTGTGAGAGAGATTAAAGATTAAAGTTGCACACATGGATGCTTGACAAGTGACCATGGCTCAGGGATGGTGCGGCGCGGGATTGTTGTTTTTCACATGTGAACAATCCGGGAAGTGCATTGTTTTACATAGTGTTTTGTGACCTTTTAGGATGTTCTGGAAGTGCTCAATGTCAGTGAGTATAGGACATTGATAATATTTTAGTTTGGCTTTGTGCCTCAGTACGTGAGCTCGTACTGATCGTACCCCCTTAGTCTGGTGTGGGTTATACATACATTGTTATGGTGCGGGTATTTACAATGTATGGGCACATTCCTAGTCCTGTTGTTGTATGGCTGTAAGCCATAGCTCATATTGATGCCCATGGTCAACCAATAAAGTTAATGAAAATAATAATAAATTATAAACACTTTTGTATATTTAGGCCGATGACATTCTCTCACATGCTGTGCCACTTTTTGTGAGTACGCATTTATATGGCGATGTGTATGTGCGTAAGTGGGTGCGACCCCACCCTGCAGTAGCGTGTATGCATAGGTTTATTTGCCTGTGAGTATGGGACCGAGCTACTTAATGCTCACACACGTTGTGATAATTGTATTATGAATTTAGGAGTTCACCTTTTTGAGCCGTGGGGTTGGTTGTGGAAATACCTTTGTCTAGCCATGTTAGTTGTTTTACCGTGCGTCGTGGATGTGGCTGCGGCTTAGTTGCGTGATAGTGCGTGCAAGTAGATAGTAATTTAGTGTCTCATTTGAAATGTTTGGGGATAATGGTAGTGTATTGCAAACATTTATTCTGCAATTTTTTGCATTGTAATTTTTCGTGAATTGAGTTGGGGAGGGAAGTCATTTATGTCAGAGAGAGAAAAAATAAGGTGTACTGTCACACGGTGATAGGCTTATTAGTTTCAGGTATTATGTAATAGATCGTATACTGACATAGCAATGTGGATGATTGGTCGTAGGTTTAAGTAGATGTCCATGAATTCATGAGTTGGTATAGTGCACGTGGTTGATATATATCTTATATATATCCTCGTGATTCTTTGGATCGGGTAATTGGGCAAGCGACGGTGTTAAAGGCCTGGAAGTGGAGGGACTGATGTGTACTTGTATGGTTCGGTCGTGCACATCAGACTATTCAATTGCGGAGTGTTAGTAGTTTATTATGAGTTAGTAGGAAGGTGTATTGAATGAAGTAAGAGGACGGAGGTTATATTTAAGAAAGGCGCGGTGGGGGAAATTGTCGGGGAATGAGGGGGAAAAGAATGAGTTTGATAATGATATGAAAGAAGAGGGAGTGAGAGTAGTTTAGCGATTATGGCTGAGGAGGAAAATTCAGCGAGTATAGCGGAGAGGGAAATTCAGCGAGGATTGCCTGAGGAGAATAAGCGAATACGGCGGTAGGGAAGGTGAATGCGAAATTACGGTTGAGGAGAGTGGATTGAGAGGTATGGTGGAAGACAAGTTGTGAAGAGGTATGAAAGAGTGATGAGATAGCCTTCTTTTGAATCGAGATAGTGAGATGAGTTGTTTTTAACGGTGTGCTGTTAAGTACCGGAAAGAAGATAGTCGTAAAAGTATACAGGTCTATTACTTTAGATGGGTAATGTTATCGGGTTAGCTCAAAATCTATTTATACTGACACAATTTTTCCTGATTTTCTTTTCCTATCCTCGCCTTTGTACCGAAGGGAGAGAAGTAAGAGTGGTGCCTAAGTATCTTGCACCGGAGGAGAGACTTACTAGTGTACCCAAAAATTGTAACGAAGGTGAATAATTGGGATGAGAGTTACGAGGTATACCTCAAATTTGTGGCCGAAGTGTTAATGAAGGGAGAACATGTACGATTGTGCCAAGGGACCATAACATATCCAGGGTGAAAGGCGTGGGCGAAAAACGATGTTGCGCTGAGGAGGGACTATGAGAAATATTCAAGTTTGCGTCCTAAGGGAGAGTTTTGTATTTAATGACAAATCAAAAATTGTGCCGAGTCGAGCACGAGGGTATGTGTATGGGAGTAGAGGGTCAATTAAAATTCCCGCGACAAGCTGTCGACACGGTTTTGAGGGTGGCGACGAATGTCGACATTAAAATTCCCGTCGACATAGCTGTCGACACAGGTTTGAGAGGTTATCGGAAGAACTGTCGACATTAAATTTTCGTCGACGAGCTGTCGACAGGTTTGATAGAGGTCGACAAGTGTGGACATAAGTTTGAGCACTGAGGTGGTCGACGAACTGTCGACATTGGCTTTTTGGCTGGTCGACGCACCGTTCCTATATTGGTAATCAAGCAGTGAGAGGTCCGGTATTAACTGTAAATGAAAAGAGGGGACCTATAGTATAATTAATTGGTACAATCAATGTAAATTAAGCTGAATAAATCAGTTATTAAGCGACAGAGCTACCCGGAAATATTGTTACTACACCCTTCTTCTTTTGTGCCTCCAAGCCAGTCCCAAATACAGGAGTTCGTCCTCCTAAAACCTACCCTGGGTGTTTTGGATGCGCCAAAAGACAACCAGTGCCACCGCTACCACAAAGATTGGGTTGCGGGGCGAGTCGATTTACACCCACCCCCCGTATCCTCCCGCTACACAGCCGTTTGGACTCTTTTGATTTTTAGAGCAATTTTAAGCAATGGCGACCACAATGTTGACAAAACTTGATATAAGTAGGGCCATTCAAGATCCTTACCTCCGCAAAAATCAATAAAATCCAGTGCGGGGAAATCTTGCCCCCCCCATATAGGCCTACAAAGGTCATAATTGTATGTTATAGCGCCCTCTAATGCTAGTTCACATAGACAATAAAATGTACAAACTAGGTTTAGATTATATTTGCCCGCGATGAAATTTCATCCAAAAATTACACAGGATGTAGGTAGTGGCTAAATACTCCAACTTATGCCGTCAAAAAGTGTGCGCCTTTGGTATTACTTTGTTATTCTAGTTGTGTTCATAATAAATGAGACTTTCAACAGCTGGGTTGGATCTGATGAATTCGATAAACACACTTTGAGAGATCTGGAGCTTTGCGGAGATCTTTGCCTCGCTGAAACGGCTGAGAAAGTAGGCCTCTTTATCAGCAAATCTAAAACAAGATGATGTCCCTTAATGCTGAGGCATATGAGAGTATATACCTGGAGGGCCAAGTGATTGGAAATAACAGCATTCACCTACCTTGGGCTTACATTGATGCATCTGTATGGGGACTAAAGATGAAGTCAAAAACCGTTAAATTCAAACACGACTTGACAGTTTTACAAATCGGTGTTGTAGGCGCATATTAAACATCAATGGGAAAGACAGGAGATTCCAAAGTCCGAACTTTCAGGGTCACGTTGCTATCTGGGTAACGGGCTACGCCAACCAAAACACGACTCCCTAGACAACTCTTGACTGGACGCCACAGCGAGGCCGAAGGAAAAGAGGAAGGCAAGACGTACCCTACAAAATCCATTTCTGATGATGAAACAGCGCTAGGTTTCCCCTGAAAGACCTACCAGGAGCAGCCCAACCCCGTCAAACTGTGGCAATCTCTCTCTTCCGCCTATGCCAGAACTTCCGCAACAGAATTAACTTTTGGCTTACAAGCATCCGACGCACAAGAATGGTGTCGCAAGTCGATTATTGAAATGGTAGAGAGAGAAAGCAAGACTACAACCGTCTTAGAGGTAGCCAATTGGGGCAGAGCAAGCGCAGTAAAGAAGAGTGTGATAGATCTTGTAGGATCTTGGAATTTTCTAATAATTGAACTGATCTTGGTCGCAAGAAATAAGAAACCATAACAAAAGAATGTGCTGGAGAATGTGTATGTCTACAAGACATAAAACAGTAACAATCCGTGGATAAAATGAAAACAAGTGGTTCATTTCAATCGGCCATAACTCGGTCAAATGTGTCCTTTGAAAAGATTTTCTCAGTGTCAGAAAACCTAAGTTGTATGGGTTATTTTCTTGTTGAAATAGAGGGCTCTTTGAGGGTTCTATTTTTTTAGATTACCCGCATAAAACATTGAATGCTGAGACGGATGAAACAAGCAGAAAAAGAACATGAATAGTTCAATTGGTAGAACACCAGCCTGTCACTTTCGGAGTCTAGTTCATACGATTTAAGATAAGCAATCCTGGTTATCGTCTCTCTGTGGAAGGTTACTTAAAAAACACATTAGCACAGTTCTCTTTCGGATAGATTAGTGTGTTCGAGGTCTCTGACTTTGGACCATACTTTGGGGGTAACTGGTTTTGTTAGCGTTCAATAAATTCCATCCCTCACTCCCCAAGAGCCATATTGCTGGAGTTGCTTGTAGACTCAATCTGTCTGATTGCCTTTGAGCTTCTGCTGACCAGTTGACATAGCTCGCTCTGAGTGACAATTTTGGTGCTGTATGAGTTATAGCCTTCCTCTTTCTGTAGGAATGACAGGATTTGTGGACTGATGTATTGAAGAAACATCTGCTTCCTACATCTATTTGAAAGTAGTATGTTGATCATTCTCTGTTTTCACAGTCAGCTACTAGACCTTGGTACACTGTTAAAACATGTCCGTAAATTTTACGGAAATTTCGGCAGCCCGGATTTCAGTCATTTTTAGGGTAAATTGACAGAAATTTTGTAAATTAACGGAACTTTGACCGTAATTTTACAGAAATTTGTCTCATATTATGGAAAAAAATATGTATTTTAACAGAATTTTTCAGTAATTTAAAAATTACGGAACAAAAAAAAAAGTCCGGACATATTGCTGCCAGAAAAGTTGAAATATTTCCGTTAATTAACATTTTAGCTATTTTTTATGTTTTTGTTTTTTATTTTTTATTGTTTCTAAAAACAGATTTTCCTCTTTGGTATAACATGTTTCTCCGTTCTCTAGCCTCAACCACAGCTGTTGACCCCACGCAAGTCTCTTTTATTTTTAGAGAGCAGTGGCGAACAAATTTGACCACGGTTTGGGTAGGGACATGAAAGAGCTTTACCTCTGCAAAAGCAGAAAAATCCATTGGCGGGATTTGCCATATGCCCTACAAGGTTAGGATTTGTGTGTTATAGCGCCCTTATATGGCCGATTCTCCATAGAGAGACATGTTAGACTACATTTTAAAGAAAAAAAATAATATTTGCCCGCAATGAAATTTCGTAAAATTTACATAGGATGAAGTCGGTGGTACAAAGAATACAAATGAGTGGTCAAAGGTGTTGTAATATTTTTTGTTTATTTTGGTTCTTCCATAATAAATGAGACCTTCAAACAACTTTGTCACAGGTATTGCGCTGTTCGCCATAATATTGGCTAATAACTTCGTGGTAGTAGCCGGTGTTCTAGGGCATTTCCACAATAGGACTTTTCTAGGAAGCAGCGCCCCAATTTTCAAACGTTGATATTTTGGCACACCGGTTTCTTGGTAATTGTATAGGAAACTATACATGAGAACGATAATGCTATGAAATGCGATTATCATAAAATAAGCAGATTGTAATTAGAATTGGGAGCCCAGATGGACTTTAACGGCAGAGCTGGAAATTGCTACGTTTATGTCCGTAAAGATGAAATAGTGCCACTCGAGAAGATTAACTCCAACTTGACTTGCCTGAACAAATAAAACAAACTAATGGATGAGCATAGGTACGGTGGTGCTAGTTTCCGCTATTTCCACATTATTCAAGTATTCTAATTACAAAATTCTGTCTCGGTTGATGAACCACACATGTTCGAGCTTAACCATTCACAGGTATAGTTTTACTAGCCAGTTACCAATGAAAACGTAAAAATCTCAATTTTTTTGAAAAATTGGGGGCCGCTCTTCAACAAATGTGCTGTTCGTTCGTTCGTGCAAGTCCAGCATCACGTGGAAGATCCGTCTTGTAACCAGCTGATGAAAAACAAACAAAAAAAAAAAAAAAAAACTACAAGAAAAAAAAATTCATCATCCAGGGTTGATCAGGCCTGGAATCCTCTTGGGACTTGTAGACCTCACACTAGTCATCTATGATGTGGCAATGGTTTGTGGCCTCTCCACAAACGCAGTTTGGTGATGGTTCTTGTGAAGGAAGTTCTTGGTACGACCAAACGCCAGTTGAGTCTGTTGAGGTTGACCCTGCCCTTCCTATCAAGGTCACAGCCTTGGGGCTTGTAGATGGGCTGTCCACAAACTGCTTAAGTTCAAAGTAGAGGATGACCAATGCTCATACCATCTGTCATTGATCCCGGTGATCGATAGGGATACTGTGACGGCAGTGTCATGGATTGGTAGACAAAGGGATTCTGTGAATTCTCTGATCCTCAAGGTGTTGGTGGTGGGAATTATGCTACCAGGTTCATCACATTTCTTGGCGAGGCTGATCGTCTGAAGGTTCATCCTAAGGTTTGGCAGGAGCTATGCCAGACAGAATTGGAAGGATATTCTACAGGCGTCGCCAAAGCGCAACCATAACAAGTCTCTTGCAATCATTCCGACGATGCAAAAAAAAAATGTGTTAATATTGCTTTCATGATATAGCACCAACTTCCAACCCCTTATGGAAAGCGATCTGAAGAGCGATGCTCTGTACTATGAGCTGAGGCACCGACTTACGTGCTAACGACCCTTGACCCTGCATGATTCCTGACCCACTACTGGAGGTAAAATATTATAATGTTCCAATTTGCTTCCAAAGTGAGTCAAGTCCTATGTTTAATATATAGTAAAACCCTGCATGTGCATTCAAACAGTCTACGCCCTGTGTTATGAAGTAAAAAAAAACGTGGCAGGGGCTTCAGATCGATCTATGGCCGGTTCCACTATCCTCCCTGAAAGATCAATAGTAACTGTGAGGGATGAGGGAAATGTTTCATATTTTCTTATGTAAACGGCAAAACAGAAGAATCGGATAATCTAAATATTGTCCCCTTGTGTGACCTTGAACCATTATTAGCTGATATCTGTTGAACCACAAAGTAATAGAATAGGACAAGCTGTAACTTTCTTAAACGTCATGCATTTTAACACGATACCTATTGTCCCACCACTGTCCGTAAATTCGGAAATTTCTGGCAGCAGTATTCCAGACATTTTAGGGTTAAATTTACCAGAATTCTGTCAATTAACTGAACTTTGGCAGTAATTTTTACAAGGAAATTTGGTCTCATATACGGAGAAATGTGATTTAACAGAATTTTTCGTAATTACAAATTACGGAACAAAAAAAAAGTACGGAAATATTGCTGCCAGAAATTTTGAAATATTTCCGTAAATAACATTTTGATGTTTTTTGTTTTTATTGTTATGTTTTCTTCAAAACAGATTTCCGTAAGTTTTACGGAAAATCTGTTTCGTAATTTACGGAAATTTTTAACAGTGCATGGTACAATTCCCATCAATGAAAAAACATACCAAAGCGGATTTTGGATATGGTGCAGTGAAGTATATTGTGCTCATTTTTGGGGGAGGGGGTCAACACCAATTTCTTAAATGACTAGATTATTTGATTATTTGGGTGAGTCGCATATTGATGAGAGGTAATAGGCTTGGACCGCATTGCTATGTCCCCAGCAAAATAAATAATAGTGCCATTCAGACGTTAACAATTCTCTGATCTATGCCAAGACTCATGACACTTCAATCAGAAAATAAAATTCATGGATGAAAATATGTTGAAACAATGTTAAACAAATGTTAAAAATAATGGGACGTCAAAAAAATGAAGATTGCTTTGCACCTGTCCGGGTGGTGGCAGCCAGAAGCCAAAATTTAGATATCGTAAAACGAAATCGTAACAGAAAATCCTTATGTTTGTATATGATTCAATCACTAGTTTATATTCAAAACAAGTGGGTTGGAGATTCAACTCCATGTTAAAGGTTAGTGGTGTTTACTGTTTGGAATGAATATATGACGAGGACTATATTCTACATGAAAGCGCCTAAATCTAATCGGTTTGTGCCCATGTGGAAATTTGCATTTTGAGTTGGAAAAAAAATCGTCTAGAGATGATATTTTATACCCAGATGGCCAGAACATACTATAGGAACAAACGTATCCAAATCCGCTAAAATCCCTTGGGGGATTTGTTAATGAGGGGGACCAGGGTAAACGATTTGTACAGCAAGAATACATGGCAAATCATAAACATATGTCCAGCTGAGTAAGAAAATGTATAATTGCCTTATCTACAACTTGCAGTTCAATAGTGTTCAAGATCACCCGGAAGTCAAAAAAAAATAATGTTCGATTTGCTTCCAAAGTGAGCCCTCCTCTGTTTATTTTTACTAATAACATTGCATGTGTATTTAAAACCGTCTACACCCTGGTTAGTTTAGTAGTTATGAAGTAAAACGTTGAGGGGCTTCAGGTCTAGGACAATTAAGTTACCACTATCCTCCCGGAAAGAGCAATATTAAAGGGGCATTTAGTGATGCACAACCTCGCCCCCTGAATTACCTAAAAAAAGTTGAGTTTTCAATCATCTGAACTGTCGCTTGGAATCCACTTGTACCGACATTTACGTGCAAATTTGTCGTATCTGTAAGAAATCGGAATTTGTAGTATCTGTCCGGAACACAGTGCCTAGGGACAATATGGGAAACAAGCGAGCTCATAACACAAAAACGCAAGATCGGAATCAACTAACGTTGGGTTTAATTAAGCTTTTCTCAGGGATATCTAATGAACAATGAATAAAACAGAGAGGGATGAGGGAAACAATTTTCGTATTTTCGTTATGTAGCGCAAACAGAATAATTTTGAGTCACCTTCGAAGCAAATCGGGAGCATCAGAAATATTTTCTATCAGTATGTCGTTGAACAATAATAGCTCAAATCTGTGGAGCCACAAGTATACGACTCACTGCCCTCTACACATGCTGAATGGCGGGTCTGAGTCGCGATTGAAAAAAAACAGGAAGTGCTTTTCGCTTAGCAATATTGACGTCGACGGAAACGATGCATACACCTGCTGGTGCAAATATGCAACACAGACGTTCATATTGTTATACAAAAATTCCTTGAAACTTGGACAAGTAAGGTGAAGCCACATTGTGCAGGGCAAAAAATACAACTTCATGTATGGTTTCAATCGGCGACTATCCAACGGTGCGCCGCCGCTATCCATGTGAAGAGAGGTTCAGTGATGATGAGATAATGGAGGTTTTGGACCACCATTTCTGTATCCACCGCAAATAACATCATAGCGCCATCAGATGTAAAACCATTCTCATTTATGCAGGGCTCAGGTACGATACTTCCAACAGAAAAATAAATTAAGGGGATGAGACAATATTCCATGTTTGAATGCTTCGTGTACTGTTCATCAACCACTTGTCAACTAAATACCATTTAAAAGTTTAAGAACCCGTAATTTTAAAATAGTGTTTAATCAAAATTTCGGTGTATCCTTGGGTAATTCTTGGCGAAAGAAAATCAATAAGCCAAAAACGGAAGTAAAGTCCATAAACACTATTCAACACTCCTATACATGTCTAGACATGTCTATATGATTATTTCGTTGAGAGATTACATGAAGAATGAAACAAATTTAGTTTAATTTGACAATCACTTAGTTTTGTAAACGCTGAAGCCTTTAAGCCAAGAGGACACGTCGGTCTTCAATGCATTATAGGCCTGTGTTTCAAAATGGTAGATTGCATGTATTTAATGGTAGCGCTTCAGGTTTTACATAACAGGGTTTTAATAATGGACACAATGGCATGGACACTTACTGAAATCACTTTCACAAATTTGAAACAATTGGGTTGTTAACCTTTTGATAAAAAAGGGAGGAGTCCCCTAAATTTTTACCCTTGTAAAGCTCACTTCTCTGACTAGACAGCTAAGGATGGTGACATTTACTGACAGCAATTTTATCCAACTTGAAAGCATGCAGTCATCAAACTCACAGACCATTGCTATGGTGTATGTGACTTTCGCGATGTGAACAATATACATATGGTTCGAAAAATATGATGCCGCTGACCATTCCGTCTGCTATAATGTCAATAACTAAATTTCTAAATAACTACGCCAAAAGAGTAGGAACATTGTTGTCGAGATAGCCTACAACTTGGTTAAAAGGCACAAACATGTTGTATGTAAATGGATCACAGTTACCAGCTTCTCCTTGACAATGACGCAAGGCCACCTACTGGATCAAAAGGTTACTTCAAGACTTTCTGTCTACAAGCTCTAATGGAGGCGCTCAGGGGTCTTTTAGACGAATTCAAATTCAACTTATAATAATATTTGTACCAGTACTTTTTACTGATGTACTTCTAGAACTAACTCGGAAACTTAATTTTCTTTAAGGGACAGATTTGGAACACTTCCGAGTTTCGAGTACACTGTGATAAAAATGCTAAAATGTACTAAGATTTCAATCACTCTACTTGTTCATTTAGAAATATCTAGATTAAAGGTACATCTCAATAACACATGCACTCGAAAAATAACTAGAAATGTATTGAAATGTATTAAAAAAATGTACAAGAAATGTACACTTCGAGGATGGCCACAAAAAAGTACATTCTCAAGAATAATGTACTCGAAATGTACGTTCTGTTCCAAATGACTAGTTTCGTGTTCCAAATGTACTAGTTCCTGTTCCCAATGTACTTATAGTTTTCTGTTCCATATGTATATATTCTGTTTTCCAATATGTATTGTTTCCTGTTCAAAATGTAGTTATGTTCCATATGCATTTATTTCCTGTTCATATGTACTAGTTTCCTGGTCAAAATGTACTAGTTTTATGTTCCAAATGTACTAGTTTCGTGTTCCAAATGTCTGTTCGGTTCCAAAATGTACTAGTTCCTGTTCCAAATGTACTAGTTTCGTGTTCCAAATGTACTAGTTCGTGTTCCAAATGTACTAGTTTCCTGTTCCACATGTATAGTTTTGTTCCATAGATATATTTTTCCTGTTCAAGATTACTGGTTTCTGTCAAAAGGTACTAGTTTATGTTCCATATGCATTTCCTGTTCAATATGTACTAGTTTCCTGTTCAAATGTTACTAGTTTATGTTCCAAATTCTAGTTTTGTTCAAAATGTACTAGTTTCCTGGTTCAATAGGTTACTAGTTCCTGTTCCAAAAGTAATAGTTTCATTGTTCTAAATTTACTAGTTTTCATGGTTTTCCAATGTACTAGTTTCGTGTTCTAAATGTACTAGTTTCATGTTCCAAATGAATAGTTTCGTGTTTCCAAATCTACTAGTTCATGTTCCAAATGTACTAGTTGCATGTTCTAAATGTACTAGTACATTGGGAACATGAAATAGTACATTAGAACATGAAACTAGTACGTTTGAACAGGAAACTAGTACATATTGAACAGGAGGAAAACTAGTACATTTGACAGGAAACTAGTACATTTGGAACCATAAAATAGTTACATTTGAACAGGAAACTAGTAAAATGGAACAGGAGAATGCATATGGAACATACAACTAGTACATTTTGGAACAGGAAACTAGTACATATTGAACAGGAAAAAATATATACATATGGAACAGAAAAACTAGTACATTTGGAACAGGAAACTAGTACATTGGAACACGAAACTAGTACCTTTGGAACACGAAACTAGACATTTGGAACAGGAAAACTAGTGGTTCATTTGAACACGAAACTAGTATAGTAACATTTGGAACACGACAACGAGTACATTGGAACATATTAAAATCGTTACATTTTGAACAGAAACTAGTACATATTGAACAGGAATAAATGCATATGGACATATAAACTAGTCCATTTTGAACAGGAACTAGTACATATTGAACAGGAAATATATATACATATGGAACCAGATAGAAAACTATAAGTCAGTTGGACAGGAACTAGTAGCAGTTGGAACACGAAACTGTTACATTTGGAACACGAAAACTAGTTACATTTGAGTACCTTATTCATTGAAATGCTACTTTTTTTGTGGTACATCCTCGAAATAGTGTAAATTTTCTTGTACATTTTAATACATTTCAAGTACGTTCCTAGTACATTTTCGAGTTGCTGCAATGTTATTTTGAGGATGTACCTTAATCTAGATATTTCTAAAATGAACAAGTAGAGTGATGAATGAAATCTTAGTACATGTAGCCAATTTTATCAGGTACTCGAAACTCGGAAAAGGGTTCCAAATCGGCATTTAAGAAGTTAGTTTCGAGTTAGTTCTAGAAAGTACATCGAGTTAAAAAGTACTGCGACAAATATTCTATAAAGTTGAATTTTATGATTCGTCTAAAAGACCTGAGCGCCTCCAATTAGGACTTGTAGACAGAAGTCGGGAAGGTAACCTGTTATCACAGTAGGTGGCTTGCTGTACATTGCATGAGAAGATGGTAACTGTGATCCATTTACATAGCAAATGTTGTGCCTTTTAACCAAGTTTGTAAGGGGGGCGGGGATTATATCGACAACATTTTCTACTCTGGCGTAGTATTTAGAAATTTAGTTATTGACATATAGCAAAGGACGGATTGTCAGCGGATCATTTTTCGAACCTATGTATATTGTTCAAAATTCGCGATAAGCAACATAAACAAGTAGCATTGGTCGTGGAGTTGATTGACTGCATGCTTTTCAAGTGGATTAAATGCTGCAGTAATGTCATCATCCTAGCTGTCTAGGCAGAGCAGTGAAGTTACAAGGGAAAAATATTAACAAAAAAACAAAACATTTTTACAAAATGTTACACCCAAATTGTTTTCAAATTGTTGACAAGTGATTTCAGTTAGGGGTCATGCCAGTGTCCCTTATTAAAAACCTTATGTAAAACCTAAGCGCGACCATTAAAATACATGTAAATCTACCATTTTGAACACCGGCTTATAAATGATTTTGAATACCAGACGGGTGTACCTTTGATTTTAAAGCTTGCTTTACAAAATAATGATGCAAAATATTTAAACGAAATTGTGTTTATTCCTCCATGAATCTCTCAACGAGAATAATCAATCTAGACATGTATAGACATGTAAGAGTTGATAGTGTTTATGGACTTTATTCCGTTTTGCTTAATTGATTTCTTTCGTCAAGAATTACCACCAAGGATACACCGAAATTGTGATTAAACACGATTTTAAATTACGGCGATTAGATTAACTTAAATGGTATTTAGTTGACCAAGTGGTTGATGAACAGTACACGAAGCATTCAAACATGGAATATTGTCAACAATCCATGAATTTATTTTTTCTGATTGAAGTTGTACATGAGCCCTGCATAAATGAGAATGGTTAAACCTATGATGGGCCTATGATGTATGGTATTTGCTGGTGGATACAGAAAATGGTGGCCAAACCTCATTCGCTCTCATCCGACTCTTCACATGGATTAGCGGGCTGGCGCACCCGTTGAATAGTCGCCGAATGAAAACCACAGGAAGTTGCAATTTTCCCTGCACAATGTGGCTTCACCTATTGTCCAAGTTAAAGGAATTTTGTATAACAATAGAACGTCTGTAGTCGGCATATGTGCACCAGCAGGTGTATGCATCGTTTGCCCGTCGAACGTCATATTGCTAAGGCGAAAAGACAAATTCATGTTTTTCAATCGGCGACTCAGACAAGCATCCATTGTAGAGGTCAGTGGCTCTATGACTTGGGGCTCAAACAGATGTGAGCTAATTTTGTTCAAGGGACATACTGATTAGAAATATTCTGATGGCTCGATTGCTTCAAGGTTGACTCCAAGTATTCTGTTTGCCATACATAAAGAAAATACGAAATTTCCCTCATCCCTCTCTGTTTTATTCATTGGTTGCATTAGATATCCTTAGAAAGCTTAATTAAACACAAAGTTGAGTTGATCGATCTTGCGGTTTTGTTTATGAGCCATCGCTTGTTTCCAATTGGTCCCATAGGCACTGTGTTACGGACAGATAATACAAAATTCCAGAATTTCTTACAGATACGACCAAAATTGCACCCGTCCGTAAAGTAGAGTACAAAGTGGATTCCTAAGTGAACGTCAGATGATATGAAAATCTCAACTTTTTTTAGGGAGTCACGGGGGCGAGGTTGATGCATCACGAAAGGCCCCTTTTAATGTTGACTTTTCAGGGAGGATAGTGGTAACTTAATTGTCCTAGACCTGAAAGCCACTGCCAGTTTACTTCATTAACTATAAAATTACACAGGTGTAGACTGTTTAAATACACATTGAAATTGTTTATTATAAAATTAAACAGAGGAATTGGCTCACTTGGAAGCAAATCGAGATACATTATTTTTTTTTTACTTCCGGTTGTGTGTGATCTTGAACCATCTATTGAACTGCAAGTGTAGATAAGGCAAGTATACATTTTCTTTACTCAGCGGGACATCTTTATGTTGCCAGGTATATAATGACTGTACAAATCGTGACCCCTTATTCCCCTTCATTAAACAAATCCCCCAGGGATTTTAGCGGATTTTGGATACGTGTTCTATAGTAGTGCTGGCCACTGGTACTAAAATATCATCTTATACTATTTTTTTCCAACCCTCTCAAAAATGCAAATTGTCCACATGGGCCACAAACCGATTAGATTTAGGCGGCTTTCATGGAGAATATAGTCCTCGTCAGATATTCATATACAAACATTAAACAAAATAACCTTACATTGGAGTTGAATCCCAACCCCAAGGTTTGGGAATATAAATAAAACTGTGCTGATTATCATTACAAAAATGAAGGATTTTCTGTTTACGATTTCGTTTTACGATATCTAATTTTGGCTTTCTGGCTGCCACCACCGGACAGGTGCAAGCAAACAATCTTAATTTTGACGTCACATTATTTTTAACATGTGAACATTGTGTAACATATTCTTACATCATGAAGTTATATTTTCTGATTGAGCAGTGTTCATGAGTCTTGCCATAGAGTCAGAGAATTGTTAAGTCTGATGGCGCTATGAGTTATTTGTGGTGGACAGAGACAATAGCGGCCCAAGCCTCATTACCTCTCATTCAATATTTTATAGCGACAACCCAATTGAATCGAAATAATTTAGTCACATTTAAGAATTGGTGTTGGACCCCCTCCCCAAAAATGAGCACAATATACTTCACTGCCACATTTCTGCCTTATTGCTTTAATACGTTTAATTTTAATATTTGAAAAAAATAAACTGTTAAAAAATTTCCGTAAATTAAAGAAAACAGGATTTTCCGTAAAACGTACGGAAATCTGTTCGAGAAAAACAATAACAATAAAAAACAAAAAAAACATCAAAATGTTAATTCTACGGAAATATTTCAAAAAATTTCTGGCAGAGCAATATTTCCGGGATTTTTTTTTGGTCCGTAATTTTAAATTACGGAACAAAATTCTGTTATAAACTACAAATTTTCTCCGTAATATGGGACAAAAATTCTGTAAAAATTACTGCAAAGTTCAGTTAAGACAGAAATTTCTGTAACTTTACCCTAAAAATGTCTGGACATACTGCTGCCAGAAATTTACGTAAATTTACGGAACAGTTGAGGAAAATAAGTTATCGTGTTAAAATGACAGTGACGTTTAAGAAAAGGGTACAGATGTCCTATCTATGGACTTGTGGTTTTTTCAACAGATATCAGCTAATAATGGTTTTAAGGTCACACAGGGGAAAATATTATATGATCCTCGATTCTTCTGTTTGCCGTGACTATATAGAAAATTGAAAATTTCCCTCATCCCTCCAGTTAATATTGATTTTTCAGGGAGGATAGTGGTAACCCGCCTGATGCGATCGAAGCCCCTGCACGTTTTACTTCATACACAGGGGCCGTAGACTGTTTGATCACATGCACTGTTTATTATTATATAAAAGAGGAATGACTATCACTTGGAAGCAAATTGGAACATTTTATAATATTTTACCTCCAGGTACGTGGCGAGTAGGGGGTCAGGAAGGGAAGTTCATGCAGGGTCAAGGGGTCGTTAGCACTTAAGGTCGTGCCTCAGCTATAGTACTGGAGCTATCGCTTCTTCAGACGCTTTTCCATAAGGGGGTGAATTGTGCGATATCATTTAAAAGCAATATTAGCAAATTTTTTTTGCATAGTCGAATGATGCAATGAGACTGGTTAGTGGTTGCCTTTGGCGACGGCCTGTAGATAGATACTTCCAATTCGTCTGGCAGAGCTCCTGCCAACCTGAGGGAGGAACCTTCAGACGATCAGAGATCGCCAAGAAATGTGATGAACTTGGTAGCCTAATCCAACCACCCACACACTTTGAGGTCAGAGAATCCACGGAATCCACGTTGCTACCCAACCATGACACTGCAGTCACAGTAGCCCTATCGATCATCTGGATCATGACAGATGGTATGAGCCACCGTGTCATTCCCTCTACTTTGACCCTAAAGCAGTTTGTGGACGCCCATCTAGCAAAGCCCAAAGGCGTTGACCTTGATAGGAAAGCATGGGTTAACCTCAACAGGATCGAAATGGCGTTGGTCGGACAAAGAAATTTCCTTCAAAGATCGGAGAGTAGACCTTCACCAAACTGCGTTTGGGGAGAGCCACAAAACCATAGCCACATCATAGATGACGTGAGGTCTACAAGTCCCAAAGAGGAATTCCCGGCCTGATCAAACTGGATGAATGGAAATATCAGTGGTTTAAGACGGATCTTCCAACTGTGATTCTGACTTGCCACGACGAACGAAAAAGAAACGAGCACATTGTTTGAAGAAGAGCCCCCAATTTTTCAAAAAAATTGAGATTTTTACACGTTGGCATTGGTAAACTGGCTAGTAACAATATACTGTGAAATGGTTAAGCTCGAAAAGGTATGTGTGTCACAAACGAACAAATTTTGTAAATTAGAATAAGTACGAATATGTGAAATAGACGGAAAATAGCCACACGTTACCCTATGCTCATCCATAGTGTTTTTTTGTTCAGGCAAGTAAAGTTGGAGTTCATCTTGCTCGAGGTGGCACTATTTCATCATGGACGGGACATAAACGTAGCATTTCCAGCTATGCCGTTAAGTCCAATCTGGGATCCCAATTCTAATTACCAAATCGCTTATTTAGTGATTAAAGACGCATTTCATAGCATTATCGTTCTCATGTATAGTTTTCCTAGACCAATTACCAACGAAACTGTGCCAAAAATATCACTTTTGAAAATTGGGGGCGCTCTTCAAAATGTGCCTAGTGTGGAAAAGCCCTAGAACAACCCGGCTACTACACGAAGGTTATTAGCAATATTATGGGAGAACAGCCTGCAATACCTGGGACACAGCTGTTTGAAGGTCTCATTATTATGGCAAAACCAAAAATAAAACAAAAAATATTAACGGCCACACAGTTTTGACACCACTCACATTTGTATTATTTGTACCACCGACTTCATCCTGTGTAAATTTTACGAAAATTTCATTGCGGGCAAAAATATGATTGTTTTCTTTAAAATGTCGTTAACACGTCTCTCGATGGAGAATCGGCATATTAGGATGGGCGCATAACACACAAATCTGACCTTTGTAGGGACTATATGGCACGATTCCCGCAATGGATTTTAGGATTTTTGCCAGGAGTAATAGGCTCTTGCATGTCCCCTACCCATAACAGTTGTCAAAATTTGGGTCGCCACTGCTCTCTAAAAATAAAGAGACAATTTGCGTGGGGTCAAACAGCTGTGTGTGGTGAGCTAAGGAGAACCGGGAGGGACAACCATTGTTATACCAAGAGGGAAAATTCTGTTTTAGAAAACATAAAAATAAAAACAAAAAAAACATAAAAAATAGCTAAAAAATGTTAATTTACGGAAAATATTATCAAACAATTTCTGGCAGCAATATTCCGGACTTTTTTTTTGGTTCCGTAATTTTAAATACGAAAAATTCTGTTAAAATACATATTTTTTCCATAAGATGAGCAAATTTCTGTAAAAAATTACTGTCAAGTTCCGTTAATCGACAGAAATATCTGTAAATTTACCCTAAAAATGACTGGGAAATATCGGCTAGCAGCAAAAATTTCCGTAAATTTACGGACATTTTTTAACAGTGTACAAGGTTCTAGTAGCTGACTGTGAAAACAGAGAATTATCAAACATTACACTTTCAAATAGATGTAGGAAGCAAATGTTTCTACAATAAATCCAGTCAACAAATGTGCCTGCATTCATAAAGGAAATGAGGAAGGCTATAACTCATACAGCAGCCAAAATGCACTCAGAGCGAGGGCCTTGTCAAACTGGTCAGAGAACGCTCAAAGGCCATCAGAAAGATGGAGCTACAAGCAACTCCGGCAATATGCTCTGAGGGGAGTGAGGGGAAGTGGAGTGATTGAACGCTAACAAACCAGGTTTAACCCGCCCAAAGTATGGTCCAAAGTCCAGAGACCTAGGAACCACACTAATTCTATACGAAGAGTGATACTGCATAATGTGGATTTTTTTAGTAAGTAGTAACGTCACAGAGAGAGATATTACCAGGATTGCTTATCTTAAATCGGAGTGAAAGTAGGAATCCGAAAGGACAGCGCTGTGGGTTATAAAATGACATTCATGTTCGTTCTGCTTGTTCAAATCCGTCTCAGCATTCATGTTATTCCGGGTATCTAAAAAATAGAACCTCAAAGAGCCCTTCTATGTCAACAAAGAAAAAAAGT